>QZGG01000562.1:0-118299 GCA_006409495.1 Sedum album
TGTGGTTGAAGAAACATATCCATTGGACCAATAGACTTCATTCCTTTCTTAACAGATTGAGAACCGAACCATCAACACCTTGTGATTGAAACTTCCTTTTCAAAGAAACAGACACGTGTTCAATTTCTTCATCATCATCTTGAAGCATAAGACCATTAGCACCAAGAACAGCCATATTATTCATGGCAGCAACTTGAGCCTCCTTTTCCTCCTCTTTTTTACTCATGAAAGATGCAATTTCTTCTTGCACACTTGGCGGACAATTCAAACACTTTTTCACTTCCGGATGACCTCCAACAATATGCTTCTTCGCACGACATATTCCACCTTTAGTTGTCTTTTGACAAAAATTACAAATAAAATAATTTTTGTTCGCCGGAGATGGAGTAACATATTTCCAACACGGATCTTTTTTAGCATCCATATGAAACAAACTGAGATGAAGTTGTAGGGATGGAGTGTGTTAAAACTGATTTCAATATATAAACTATTGTTAATGTTTAGAAAATAAAATTGATGTTAAACTGTGAGGAGACAAAAGCTTTGAAGTGTCGGTGATGAAAAAAGCTGAAGGCCGAAGTCGACTATGTTTGATCTCGGAGGCCGATTGAAATTTGGGTGTTTAAGTTTAAACCCTAATATTATAATACGAAGTGTCGGGTGATGAAAAAGAAAGTTAATTGTTTAATCAAATCACAAAAATGACACCGTTTTGTTTAATAAAAAAATAAAAAAATAAATAAACAAAAGCGACGAAAGCGATGTGCGAGAAGGCGGACGCTCAAGCGACGGAGGCGAAAGCTTCTCGGATCTGCCTCGCCTACCTCAGGGAAAAGTGAAATCAACATCGCTTCATCGCCCATCGTTGATTTATTAACTTGACGGTTGAGATTAAATTAATTTTTATTTAAAATTAGGCAGTTGAATTCGCAAAAGATACGGGTGGTTACATTTGACCATCTTTTATAGTTAAATCTTGTCCGTTGAACTAGTAATTAATAGTTGAAATTGTGTCTCACAGTCTCACAGAATGCAACTTAACCTCTTTGATCTTTTCTCTTGCAGTGTAATAGTTAATTGTATAATTTTAAATTAAAGTTAATATTAAAAAGCAGGAAAGAGATCAAGGAGGACACTCATTTATACGTAGGATAGCAGGACATCATCTCAACCGTTGATTTATAATAATCTAACAGTTGAGATTGATAACCGTCATTCTCAACCGCCTGTGTATTTTGCATATTCAACCACCTATTTAAATTAAAAATCAACTTAATCTCAACCGTCAGATTAAACAAAATAAACGGTTGAGAGCGTTTCCTTCCGTCTTACAAAAGTTACTTGTCCCTCTGTATCCTTACTCTTAAAAAGTATATTAAAATATATATTGACATTATTATTTTATTTCCGACCTCCAATCTTCGACGCCTGGACAAGCCATCGCTCTTAGGGATTTTTTTGTTAAATTCAGTTAACCTATCAAAATGCCCTTGGAACCTCATGACATTGAAGGGTAAACGAGGGGAGAACCGCGTTATTTCAATCGTCGCTATAGACTTGTGTTCGGTGCATCTAATGAAACTCTTAAAATTAATATACGATTACATCATGTGAGTTGAATAAAAGTCTTAAGTAATACGATGTGGCTCTTTCGGCAGCTGTGACATTTCTAGTGCAGGCGGGAACTTTATGGGAGATGCTTATGAAGGATTCATATATTCTCTTCATCAAGGTGTATTGTCTCACTTGATGAGTGGAATTTGAGATTTCGTCCTTCTTCTTCTATTGGATTGGAGGAGCTGAGGGCGAAGGGTAAGCCATAACAATGGCTCAACGGTTTGGCTGCAGAAGTGATCAGGGAATAGATCAAAGTTCGGGGACGAGCCCGAATGATATCCTATTGAATGCACTTTTGGCTTTGTGGAGGTTAAATATCTAAAGTCCCTCCTGATATCTAACGTCCCTACTGATATCCTATTGATCTTGTGGAGGTTAAATATCTAACGTCCCTCCTGATAAAAAAAATTCCTAATGAAGTAGGCTTGGATTGATAACCGTTATTCTCAAATGCCTGTGTATTACGCATATTCAACTATATATTTAAATTTAAAATCAATTTAATCTCAATCGTTAGATCAATCAAAATCAACGGTTTAAATTGTGTCCTTCCATCTTACAAAAATTATTTGTCCCTCTGAATTCTTACTCGAGACGTGTTATATACATATGTTTATTAAAAGATATTTTGATCAAAACATATGGTACGGGAATTTGTGTCTTAAGGATAGTTTGGTGATTTATCAAATAAAAGTAGTAAATTATCCTCGAATCTTACGGAACCTAAATAAAAAGGGATTTTGGGGTGATTTGGTAAAAATAATAAGATGCTCAAGTAATTTCTCATTTTATAATTTAACAAAAGTTCGGCCCACATTTTTTTGATTACAAATAATGTTTACAAGTATCTCATTGTTATGAATTTCAGAACATCTAATGATAACTTACTATAGTAGTCAAGCTAAAGAATCTCTTATCTACAAATCTCTAATTTATGTTGTCTAATTAAGCATCTTCATTATTTCTCATTCACAAATCTTCATTTTTCATATAAGCAAATCCTTGACTCTCTCTCTTAGGCCTTGGCCGATCAAGCAATTTCCATGTAAGAACATTTATCTCCAATCAAATATCACCAACAAAATAAGTATCTAACAACGACAATTAACTAATATAAAGTGTGGTCTCTAGATTTAAACATAAAATCTTTAGCATTTATGAAAGTGTTCTAATAACTAAAACACCGCCCTATTAGTATATCAGTCACATCTAACGTTGGAAGAATTCAAACCTCAATGGCATCTCCACTTTGCACTGGGCACATTTGAACAAATTTCTCCGCGAGCAAGGTAAAAATTTATTCTCAGCGCATTTCATAATTACTAGTGGAGGTTGCACTACACTGTCCATCGAATTCAACAACAACTATGAGTTTGTCTGATTCCGGTGAAGCTGATCTTCTCACAAACATCCATCATATTGTTTCGCGTTTTTATAGTTAATAAGTATTACTCTCTTCGTGTCCCATTGAGCACATCGGTTCAGCAAGTCTTGTGAACTTTAACATAAACTGACTTAATTCAATTTAATCAAAACCGAGTAGAGAACTGTTTTACTAATTAAACATGTCACGCAATCGAATTTGTTGTAGAGCAGGTATGTCGTGCGTGATCAAGAAACAACTTGTTTACATATTAAGAGCTTAGTCAACACATTAAGCAAGAGAATATGGTTGTTATTATAAAAATAGATAAAGTACATGGTTGAATTAAGAAAATATGAATCATATATGGAGCACTCGACTATATCCATACCTTAATTTTCCATTCATGCATTCTCATTCCCACCTTCATCTCATCCTTTTATTCATTTGTTGGGTCGTGACTAATTTTTTGCTTTAATTTTATTCACTCAATCCAAACAAATTTAACTAACCCATAAATAATTAATTAATGAATTTGAGTATGAGATGAACGATTGATATGAGGATTCATGGATACAAAATAATTATACGGATGTTGATCATATGCTTATAGCAAAATGCAATCAAATACTCTCTCCGTAGTCCTTCCCATTTTATTTGTCTAAAAACACAAAATTTAAGATAATTAAGGTAGAAGGAAAGTATAAAATGTGTGATCGAGAATAAATGAGTAATAACTATATGAATAAAAAGAAGAATATGTGGTAAAAAATAAAAGAAAGTAGACAAACTTAAGCGACATCCAAAATAGAAAGTGTACAAATATTGAGGAATGGAGGGAGTCTGATACTAAATAAAAGTCAAGATTCAAAACTGCGTGTAAACTGTAAACGCCTTTATTGATCTATTGGGGCGAGCTGCTGGATGATGATGCAATGCAATTGACTTGACTACGGCTTTCAAGAAACGTGGAAGATAAGCCTCCGATTGGCTGGCAAAAATAAATGTCAGAAGTTTATTAATTGGCATTGCATGTCTTGTTTTAAGAATATAATGATTAATATACTACAATTAAATGTTGTTGCTTACCTTAAAGTCAGCGGTCCAAGATATCACTCGGCAATGCCAACCCATCTCCATGCCACAAGTCAAATTAATTTTTTTCAATAAATCAACGTGTTACTTAGCAAGTGGAAGTGGAAGAAGTAGTTGTCTAGCAATCAGTCATGTAATTTTAATTTCTTATTTATATGAGTGGACTGTAAATAAAATTTGAATCACCGACCTTTTGAGAACATAGTCTGATGACTAATTATTAAATCGCTACTTCTAATCCAATGTAAATCCCTCACGTACTGACTTCATGCCTCTTTGGTTTGTGGCTTAAGCCGCTGCTTGCTTGCCTTCCTGCCGCGTGAAAATAAGTCAGCGGAAACAACAACTGTAATTTCATACACACACCGCCTCTCACACCATATAAATACATCATCACACATTCAATAGCTCTTTCACCCATCAAAAGCTTCCTTTTTCTCCTTCAAAAGCACTCTTCCTTTCCAAATCCATAAACCAAAGTCTCACACCCTTTGTGCATCTGCTGACTTGCTTTTTCCATGGCAAAAAGTATGATTATCCGATGGCTTGTCACGGTACTACTCTTCACTCTAGTGCTACAATCTCAGCCCTCATCCGCCAGATCGCTTTCTTCGGACTTCAACCAAGTTTATGTTGATAAACAATCTCTTAATTCTCCGGCCACAAAGTTTGACACAAGATACGCACCAATTGTTGTCAACATGCTTCCAAAAAGGGTCAGAGTTCCACCATCCGGGCCGAGTAAGCGGACAAACAAGATAAACAGTTAGTTCTGGTGGCAACTGCGTGACATGTATTGATCAACTCAAGAGACATTGCTGGGATACTTAGAACACACACAAAGCTATTAGCTAACATTGTTATTAATTCATCATATTCTTCACATTCTTTTTCTGATCATGTACCGAACTAAGTTGGTCATGGTCTTGTGCAGTTTATTGTGTCCTATATATGCCTAGTTGACCATTTGTAAGAAAGATTTGTAATGTAAATAAAACACACACATTGATACTCAAATGTTCCGACATTGTCGGTCTTGTGCAATTGTTTTTCATATTCTTTCATGAAAAGGCATGAGCTTATCATGGATGTTCCTAATAAATCGTCTTCTTAAGAGCTACTTCAAGTTACTCATCCCGGCATTTTCTTGAATGAGTTCCCTCGAGTCACTGATTAACACCTACACATGCAGAGAACTCACTTTGTTGCTTCATAGTCGAATAAAACTAAAAGGCATATGAAGAAATTATGTACACAGCCAAAGAAAGTGAAACTACCAGCCAAAGCTCAAAGTGATATGAAGTTTTGGCTGCTCACGCGCCTCAGCTCCTCACACGTGTCGTTGACCACACCTCTCTGCTAGTCACGTCTTTGCTCTTACCGTCGTATTATAGTATTTAGTCAGGGTTAGGATCAAATGAGACAACTAAATAAGTGAGAGACAAAAGAACATCATCTCATCCGTTCATTTTTATAAATGAATAGATGAGATTAAAAGCTACTTATCTCAACCGCCCCACATTTTGCGCACACTTGTCCATTTCTTTAATTAATTAAATATATTTAATCACAACCGTTAGATTTATCAAGATAAACGAGTGTGATCATGTCTCACCGTCTCACAAAAAGATATCGTCTCTCTAAATCCTAACTCATTTAGTCAAATCCTAAAAATTAGTAAAAATTTGTTAATAAAAAGATAAGTGATAAAAAATTAAGAACAATCATGCTCTAATTATTATATGTTGTATTGAAAGCTTTTAAAAGAATTGACAGCGCAATACTCGTATATAAAATTCCTAGATTCTATAACAAGAAACACTTGTCAAGATAATTGGAACCCATTAAATTTTAAAAATTTAAATCTTGAACAACATTGGTGCACGAAAGGGAGAGGAAACATTTAGAATGACTTTGGTCATAGTGAGAACACTAGCATATTTGAGCGATATCGTACTACTTCATCGTTTAAGGTAAGGACAAACCACATATTCAAGAAGGAAATGCACTTAAGAAGGCTTGAATCGCCAATCTTTGAGCTCAGAGACCAAATAATTGATCGTTAGACTTAGGCTGCTACTCCTTGTGCGGACAATGTAGCTTGACGATCACTTACAAAGTAAGCTAGAGCAACCCTATCTTTTCCATTAGAATGCAAACTTCGCCCAACCTGTTCGAATACGAAACTACTTTAAATACGGTTTTTTCCTCTATTTTGAATTTCATGAATGAAGAATGAATTGATTGTAGTTTGTGGTTTATAGTGTAGTAGTGTAGATTTGGGAATCTTGTTCCATCTTTAATATAAGGGGTAGCAAAAAGGAATTACGAGACAGGTTCTTATGAGCATCCCTAATGGGGACAAAAATGAGTATGTAAAAATTACTATTATATTAGTAGTTATGTATAATTTGAAGGACCAAAAATGTTTTATGCTCCAATGGATAGTGTAAATGAGTGTTTTCAATTGTCATGTGTCACCCGATTGATGAATTAATAGATGATGTGGGTACAATAGGAGGAACTCATTTGAATGTAGCAAGTTTGTTGCAAAGACATTCGTGTAACTTGGTATGCAAGTAAGCGAAAGATTCGAAAGAGATGCAAACAGTGGTGCAGGCATAGTGTAAGAACCTGTTGAAGCAAGGTCAGAATCAGTAATACGGACACAAAGGGGAACACTCCTAGCAAGCAATGACGTCATGGTAGTCCGCGAGATTTTTGGGGATACTAGAAGGAATCTCTTAGGCGGTTTACTAGAGTTTAGATATCAATCAAATCTTGTTGTTATGTAAACGATCGTTTAAATAAATTTGAGTTTTCAATAAATACAAAGGAAGGGCGATAAAAAAAGTACGACTTTGAAGAGAGACAAACAGAAAGCGTTAGTAATATTTTGGTGATCAAAGTTGTACGTCATAGCCGAGTTTCGCAAGCATATAACACGGAGAGGTGCACTGGATTTAGCTTGTTGTAGATTCAAGGCGAGTCTCTGTTGCAACAAAAGCTATGTGTAGGTTTCTAGTGATGTGCATAATGCGAGTCGTTCACGAGACAAACAAGAGATTAGTGGCGATTCTGATCTGGTGGTTAACTGGCTTGAGGTCAGTACTTGCGGAGGAGGATTTTGCAAGGCATTCACTTAAGTTTAGTAAGTAGGAGGTTACGGAACGTAGGATCTTGTAACGTGTAAGTCTAGCTTATACTTGAACTTTAAATAGTGAAACGTTTCCACCGGGCTTTAGAGTAAGCCCCCAGAGATTATGTGTCGTTTACTTTCAGTATTCGCACTTAATCGTTAATTTGAAACAGTATCTTCTTAAGCTAATCTGTCATATATCCAACAAGAATCTGTGTGAACCGAGTATCTAACGAGTATATTGCTTGAGCGCTCTTCCTTTTCTTAATCCTTTCTCCGCCCCATGTTAATGCACATTGGATTTTTAAGGGTTTATTGTCGAAAACCACCCTCTCACTCAATTTTAGTTAAACCTCTCCTTCAATTTTTTGGCATAACCACCCTTCAATTTGCAAATCATTAATTGTGACACTCCATCGCCGGTTCTGATGTGTTTTGCCGAAAAATTGATCTGGTTTAAATCCAATTTTGACTCAAAGAAACTAATCTAATAACACCATGAACGCAAAATAAAGTTAAATGAACATTATAAAGATCAATTTTGGGAAAAAGTTTCGATTTGTTAAATTTGTGGAGGTGAATGAATCGGTGATTAGTCAATAAAATAAGTATGAAGTCAATTAAATTTTAATAGATATATTGATGTAGAATTTTGATTAACATCGTGGTCAACTAAGTCAACAACTAATTTTTCAACAAAAGACGCCGAAACCGGTGGTGGGGTGTCACAATTCAACGATTTCTGAATTGAAAGATAGTTATATCAAAATAAAACTTAAATTAGTGATTTCGTTAAAATTAAGATATTAAGAGGATGATTTTCGACAAAAAAACATATTTTTAAACAGAAAATAAATTTTGCTCTCTTGATGTTATAGGGTTAGCCCATGTTATCAATTTGGCCCAATCAACTATCAGGCCTGTATTCGATCACGTATAGTTAATAGAAGAAAGTCAGCGACGACTGGAAAAACAGATCGAGAGACTAATTTGTGCACGCATCGGATTTTCACGACGACCGAGGAACATGGCTGGCGCACTTGCATCGAGAGGAGCAGGGCTGATTAAGAAACCGGCGATACGTATTCAAGGGACCGATGTTCAGGCTGCTGCTATGTGGGGCGTTGCTGCTGGCGCCACAGCTATTTGGATCGTCCAGGTTCCCAATTTCGACTTTTCTTTGCGTTTGGTGAATTTTGGTTTGGCTAATCTTGTTTTCTATTGCATTGGATTTTGATGTCTTTGCAATCAATTTATTGCTAATTAGTTGTAGAAATGGCTATATTTCTCATAATTTGTAGTCCGTCTTTGTAAATGGTCAACACCTTGTCTTTATTATTTTGCAAATATTAGTTGAATGAATCAGAAACAGTAGTATAATTAAGGCGCTGTTCAAGCTGTGGCCGAAGGTGCCATTTGTCATTTTATGTCAAATACGTGGTTAAATGTAAAAGTCGAAAACAGATTCTCGTTTTCCCCTTGCAAAAGAAATTTCCGCTGTTGACAAGGGGTAAACTTGAGCATCATATCTCAAAGATGCTAACAGTGAGACAAAATAACTTTAGATTTTTAAGTAATTGTTTGTAGAAATTGATCATTGGATTATTCAATAACTGTACAAAGAATACCTATTTCGATTAGTTTTGGTGTAGGCTGCTTCTTCCTGTGTGTAATTCGTTTAAAAATGTTAGGATGGTGGGTGTTTTATTGGCTTCAACTTACTTTTATTCATATGTTGATATAATCTGTATTTGCAGCCCTTTGACTGGATAAAGAAAACATTCATTGATAAGCCTGAGTCGGAATAGAAATGGATCAGGTTGGCAGTTTACTGGAGATGATAGCTTGGTAAAACTTCTCATTTGAATAATTTTATTCTTTACATGAACTTTGTAATTGCTTGCCTTTGTAATTCTGCTTGGAATAATGAAAGAAAGAGGATTTGAACAATGTAACTCTTTCATTTTTCATTGTAATGGTCAAACAAGCAAGAGTATGCATTACATGGATAAGATCTCTTTAGCCACACTTCCTGTATTTCATGTCTCTGTTTAATTTGTATTCTTTACAATGCGCACAAATTACACTTGTATATACATACAACAAATTAACTTACTGGTTCAGAAGCTAGGCTTAAAACACAAGCTCCATTCTACCAGCTTTAGTAATGGTTTGGGAATTCTTGAGATCGGTAGAGGTTGGAACGCTCCTCGTGTACATCATGGTGGTTGAATTCAGCATATCATCACCAAATCCGCACCCCCCAAAAAACAACCTACCTCATCATAGATACCACAAACAACTAAGCATAAGCATATGCAGTAGTTCAGTGAGTAAATCGAAGGTTTAGAACTCTAAGTTCAATCCTAACCTGTCATTCTTGTTGCAAACCGCAGCAATGTCATATATGTCTTTACTAGTCAGAACTCTGCTTCACCCCAAATACCTCAATTCAGAAACTTATTTCTACTTGTTAAGCATTGGAGCTCTTCAAATGAAAACGAACCTGATGAGACGCCTGAGGATCATTCGTCCGATTCCCATTCGACGTAACGAGGGAATCACCTTCAAGTCAGATATTCAGCTTAATTAAGCAATCAACATTTCCTTGCAAGCAAAATCAGTGACAGTATTACTAGGGTTACAAGGCAATGGTACCATCACGTCAATGAATCGAGGCCGTCAAGCTTGAATCGGACACAGCTCTCCCGAACCCGACCAGCTCTCCATTCCAATGCGTCAGCGGAACCATACGCTCAAACAAACCGTCACGCAGCGAACGTCTCCCGAATACGGAAACGACTACGGTGCTATTGGCGACAGCTACTCTCAGCTTGGTTAAATCAACCGGCTCTACTCTCCCTTCACGATCCAAGCTAGGGAATCGGTGGACAGAGTGATTGCATTCGGCGTAGAGTTCTTTAAGCCTATGAATGTCGACGTGAGATCGATCTGTGGATAGGATCAACTGCGGTCGAGTTTGCGCAGATGGAGTTGTTGCTGAAATAATTCCTCGTTGACTCTTTCTGCTTGAAAATCGATCGGACATCAGTGTACTAAACGCCGAAGCTCGGTGGATCCCGACGATAGGTCCTCCGGCTGCCATTGCTGCTGAATGCTGTTTTAGGATAAAATACGCACGCGCGTCTTCAGAGCCCCAACCGAAGAGCGTCGCTTCGCCTAGTGTTGGAAAACGACACCGTTTAGGTGTACGACTCAGACTTTATTGAATATCTTTTTTTTAAAGAGATTAATTAAATAATAAATTGGGAAACGCCGGAGAAATTCAGTTTTTTGCATTTTTAGTTTCGCATCTGAGCAGAGCACTTGCTGTCTCACTGATCATTTCTAAAGTAAACCCTAATTTGGATAAGCGCGTCAAATTGACGATTTCAGCGATTCAGATTTGACCTAGTTTGTAACGACTGTTTTCGGATGCTTCGTTGATTTCGGCTGGTGTAGGGATGCGTTGCGTTCCGCTCTGGACTCGGTTGCAGCCGTGGATCCGCGATTATGATTGGCTTCAGTCGCTCGCTGTTGTTCTCATCTACATTCAGGTTTGCGTTCTTTGCTTATTTGTGGTGTTTGGATTAGCTAGGGTTTCTTTTCTTGATCGGTTGATTTTGTCAGATTGGTTGTGCTTTAGTGGGATCGATTGGAGCATTATATAATGGTGTGATGATGATAAACTTGGCTGTTGGATTGTTTGCTCTTGTGGCTATTGAAAGTATGAATCAGAATCTTGGTCGGACTTATGCTACACTTCTAGCCTGCTCTATTGTTCTCGACATTGTTTGGTTGAGTCTGTTCTCGCACAATATCTGGTGAGTTCACTTAGCCATCCTTTTTTTAAAAAATCATTTTACCGAATCATTCTATGCTAAACACATCACCAGTACTAGTAACTTCAGGCCTGAGTTTGTCTTTGTTTTATTTAGTTGGATGCGTATTGGTCTTACAAGCTCAATGTTTGGCTTACGTCTCCCATTTTTTGCACTGCTGAAAAACTGGCAACGAATCTCTTAAGAGTTTGCTAAGCAAATCAAAATAGGACAGTTATCTTTAATTCTTCAATTGTTGCGTGGTTGCTTAAGATAATGTTCTTGTGTTTCTGCCTTTCAAATAAGTTGTTTATCATGTAAATTGCTTCTTTATTTGCAAACCTTGCATTTCATTGAAGTCACGATATGGTATTCGAATTAGGTTAATGCACTGCCAATTAATTCCAGAGTACATTTCAACTATGAGATGATATTGCCAGTTATATTGTTAACCTGGTCAATGGTCACCCCTTCTGATGGACAACTGACAAGAAAACTACAATTGGTTTTATGTGGCATAGTACTTTTACTGGCATTATAATTGATATGATCCTTTCTGTGAGTTACTTTTCATTAATCAGCCTTTTCCTATAGCCTGCTTTGATATTTTTTCAGTGTTGTAAGCACCCTGAAGTTCAATGTATCACCCTACTTATATGGATCTTTTCAGTTTGCTAATGTACCGAGAATCTATCTATCATGGATTCACAGTTCATTATTCAATCTAAATCGGACCTTGAATTTTTTTTTGCTCTCCATATCTGTGCACTTATGTACGCACTTGACTTACATTTGGTCTCTCACTTAATGTGCAGGCACATTTCTTCAGAGAAATATGGAGCGATTGTCATATTCTCTGTCAGGGTCACTTTGGCAATGCAGTGTATAGGTTTCGCCGTTAGACTGGCATCTTCCTTGCTATGGATACAGATGTACAGACTAGGGGCATCATATATAAACAGTTCAGGTCATCCTGAAATCGATTCGGATCTAAGAAATAGTTTCCAGAGTCCAAGCCCACTTTTTCCTTCTGCTGGTAGGCAAATTTCAGACATCGATGAATCCCTTGGAGGCTCAATATATGATCCAATCTATTACTCGTCTTTGTTTGAAGATGGTCAAGGAAATGTATGCGTGGTAAGTGCATTGCAATAGTACAATAGTCGTCTTTACTGGTAGTTGCTATATTGTTGTTTTTGTGGGTATTTTTTGTTCACATGAGTGAAACATGTCGAAAATGCATATGTCGGGTAGGGCTTGCAAATATAGAGCACGGACTAGTTCAAATATATATGATCAGTTATTACTTTCTTTAATGTTTGCCAACCTTAGGCAGCTATTATTGGAGAGTAATATAATTTGTGTGCCCTTGACAATTAGTGTTCATCCCTCCTTTTTATGACATTTTGTTATGTTTTTTGTTCAGGATAAAAGTGTACCAAGGACGGCAAGTGGTGAAATAAATGATGAGGTATACACTGACAGTGTCTAGAGAAAGAAACAGTGTTGTTTTGCTTTGAATAGCACACAGGTGATAAACAATGAGGGGGTTGATTGTATGGAACATATCAGCTGACCTGAGTATAGTTGATTCTTTGCAGAATTGTAGAAATGGAAAGATATAGGGAACATTTGGGTTGTGAATATTAATACTCTTCTTCTTTAAAGCTTAAACTTGGAAATTGTTTTGGCAGACTGAGGGGAACTGATTAGCTCGATAAGAAATACTGTTGTAATGAAGATGGTATGTGGAACTGTAGAAGGGAGGTTCAAGTAATTTTAGAACTTGTTTGGGACGATCATATGTGGTAATTTCGAGTTTGGGAGTCACCTGTTAGCAGCAAAGTGTTTTAAAATTAGCTAACAAACGTATGTGGTTCACAGCATATCGATATACAAAAGGGTTAATTACGAAAAATCACCCTCATAATAGGCCATATTCCACGCCACCACCCTTATATTGTAATATTACATTCGACCACCCGTATAACATTTGACGTTCCCAAACAATCACCTATCACTGTTCCGTCAAATTTTCCGTTAAATATATTAAATTTTTAATATAATAATAGTATTTTTATTACAATACATCACTTCTATAATAAATATGTGTCCACTTCACCACCTTTATAATCAATTTGGTTTCCATTTAACCACCTCTCTGTTAACTGCCGTTAACTAAGGTGGTTCTTTGGAAACGTTAGTAATTATAAATGTGGTCGAATGTAATATTACAATATAGAGGTGGTAGCGTGGAATATGACCTATTATGCGGGTGGTCATCTGTAATTAACCCTATACAAAAATACTAAATGATTAGTACCAGAGGGAGAATCGGGTTACAGAAGTCCGACAGGATATAAACTACTTAGAGCAACTCCAGTGGCACAATGCAAACAAGCCCATTAGGTAAATTGGCCCAGCTGTCATCCAAAATAGAGAACACAATAGCGAACTTCATTTCAATTCCACTCCAACGCAAACCTCCGATTAGGTATAATTATACATACCTAGGGTTTGATTCTTCAAATTTAGCTCACGATCTCTCAATCTCTATATCATTTTCTCACTCGCAATTTCATCCTTTCATTTTTCAGATTTCATCCCCTGCGTGACTCCAATCCGATCCTTCCTTGTTCGGGTCGCTGTGTCTCCGATCTCCATGGATTCCGACCACTAGCTCCATCCGCAGAAGACGAAGACGACTCGTCATCGAAGAAGACGCTCGACGACAATCTAACCGCTTCTCTCAATTCCGATCCCACCACTTCCCTCCCTCCACCGATCTCACCTCAGCAACAACCATCCGATGATCAGGCAAGGAAGCTGTTTCAACGCTTGTGGACTGACGAAGACGAGATTGGATTTTACAAGGTTTTCTAGACTATTCTACACAGCGAGGTACGTCTCAGAACAATCCGGCTTTGTTCTACGATTACATTAAGTCAAAATTGAACCTGGATTTTAACAAGAATCAGCTTGTGGAGAAGTTGAGGAGGTTGAAAAAGAAGTATAGAAACGTGTTGGCTAGGATTAGTTCTGGTAAGGAGATTTCGTTCAAAAGCCCTCATGATCACGCCACTTTTGAAATTGCTACAAAGATTTGGGGCACGGAGCATAACCATACTTCTAGTTCAAAGGATCATCATGTGCAGCACCAGAATTATCATCAGCAACAGCAACACAGATTTGCAGCGGAGGATTGATGTTGATGACGATATGCCTCCTAATTTTAACCGACGAGTACTAACCTTAATCTGAATTTTGCTAGCGATTTTAGTAGTAATCGTAGCGATATAGCTGTTGTGGATGAGAGGAGGATGCTGCACAAGTCGTCTAAAAAGCGAATCAGGGAGAGAACGGAGGATGAGAGTATTTTGATGATCAAATGGGTGCTATGCTGCGTGTGCCGGTGTTGGTTTGTCAAATCCTGGAATGGCTGAGGAAAAGTTGAAGAACAGAATTTCTCCGTTGTTCGGGATATGTTTAAAGATCTGGAGGTGTTAGAGGGTTTGTGGATGGGATTGTGAGTCCAGTGCCATTAAGTTTTGCAAGTCCGATGGTTAACATGTTTGGAATGGAGGTTGTGGATGATAGGTGGAGGAAGCAACAGATTCTGGAACTGGAAGTGTATTCTAAACAACTGGAACTGGTTCAGGAACAGATTAAGCTGACATTGGAGCAATTGCGATCGACTGCGATCGACATTTGAGTCACCTTTGTTGCCGTCTGCTTGTCTCCAATGAATTAATATTAAAAAAATTTATTTTTTTATTTATACATAATCACATTTTACATGATCCCATTGGAGTATAATTGAACTTTCATTAGGTAAAATTTACATAACTATTATAAAATTATTTTTTAGATCACTCATATACATAAGAGCATTGGAGTTGCTCTTAGCTTGCTCAGAACGTGTCTTGTTTAGATAATACAGATAGACAGACAGGCAAAATAAAATAAAAGAGGTTTGCTTTATTTAATTTAAATATTTAATAGCAAAAGCAAAACAAATCTTTCTTCAATTCATCCCATTGCTTTTCCCCCCTCCGTCTCTCCCTCCCTCAGCAATTATTATAAAAAACCAAAAGAAAATAGATAACCGGTCGCCGCCGCCGTCGTCTGCTATTCGTCATCCTCCTCCTCCTCCTCCCTGAGGTCAACCCTTGTGCTTCCAGGTATATCTTCTTATCCTTTTCCACAATCGTCTTCGTTCTTTTCCGTTATACACCCCTCTCTATATCATATAATCTTCATCCCTTTTTCTTTCCTTTCCAGAGGTTTTAGTTCCTTCTGCAATGTTTCAATCTCACTAATTCATAAACTCTTTCCTTTTGATTTTTGTGCATCAAAATTCAAATCTGCTTATTGTGTATCTCTTTGTTTACAGATTTTATTTATGGAGGATGCTGTAGTTGGCCTCAGATACTGGTGTCATTTGTGCTCTCAAATTGTCTCCCCCGATACGGATGCCGACCTCAAATGCCCATACTGTCAAAGCGGATTCGTTGAGGAAATGGCTCCTGAAACAAACACCATCGCTCGAGGTGAAGCCACTGAACCTGATCAAGCTCTTTCTCTCTGGGCACCTATTTTGTTAGGCATGATGGACAACAATCCACGCCGTTCTAGGAGGTTGAGCCGTGTTGACTCTCAAGATGGAGATACCATTGGTCGAATAAGAGGAGAGAGTGAGTTGGATAGGGAATTGGAATCAATTATCAGGAGGCGGAGGAGAAGTTCTGCTAATATTTTACAGTTGTTACAAGGTATACGTTCTGGAATTGCTTCTGAGTTGCAGAATGGTACTGAAAGGAATGTGGAGGGAGGAGAAGGTGTAGTTTTGATTAATCCTTTTAATCAAACCATTGTTCTTCCGGGTTCTTATGAAGGTCAAACCCAGAATAATGGTTCCATTGGTTCTCTAGGGGATTATGTGATTGGTCCGAATATAGATTTACTACTGCAGCACTTGGCTGAGAATGATCCCAACCGGTATGGCACTCCACCAGCTAAAAAAGAGGTCATAGGAGCTATACCCATTGTTAAAGTAAAGGACAACCTGCAATGCTCCATCTGTCTAGATGATTTTGAGATAGGTGCAGATGCAAAAGAGATGCCTTGCAATCATAAATTCCACGATCAGTGTATCTTGCCATGGCTAGAGCTTCACAGTTCATGCCCTGTTTGTCGATACCAGTTGCCAGCTGACGAGTCCAAGCTCAACCCTGATGGATCCCTATCCAACTCCAACTCCAACTCCAACTCCAGCAGCGGACGTGGGGAAGATGCAGATGTAAGGACTGCTAGTAGTGCTAGTGGAAGAAGGTTCACAATTCCTTGGCCATTCACTGGATTGTTTTCATCCCAAACCATTGGTAGAACCTCCAACACTGCCTCGTCATCTGCCAACAATCCAGATGGAGTTGGCGGTACCTCTCATTCTGATAATAGTTGAATATATTATTTTCTAATTTTCTGTTAAATGTGTGTATTTTTGTATATATAAATCTGCTGAGCTGGTGAATACGAAAACAATAGCCATCAGTTTTATTTAAACTATCATATATAATTAAATGCATACACATGTATTACAATGTATCATATTATTAAAATGTTTCAGGTATGATGCTACCATTATTCTCTGATTAAGACTATTTTAAGTGATCAAGAATGAGATGTTACAACATTATTCTTTGCGCGTTGTATCTGACTTTTTTGATGATCCAGAATTGTATTCAGATTGTGGTTAAAGAATGTTATATTCCCTTTCAATACAGGCTTCACTGATTAAGACTGTATGGTTTAGTTGGTGATTATTCAATAGATTACAAGTTGAAATCAAGCGTGTCTCTGATACTACTTTTTCGTCCCTTTTTGTTTGTTAAAAATGACAATCAGCACAATTATTAAGGTAGAAAAAAATACAAATATATGTGGTTGATAATTATTTATATGTATATTAGTAAAAAATAGAATATGTGATTGAGAATAAAAGAGACATTCAAAATGGAGACAAAAAAAGAAGACATTCAAAATGGAGACAAAAAAAGAAGACATTCAGAATGGAAAGTGGACAAATATTTAAGAACGGAGGGAATAATATGTTTTGCCAGCTCTTGTACATGAAAACCTTATTCCCTTGCCGAGTTTTCTTTCGCAAATATCATCCAACTGTATGAGTGGACCATTTTGCAAATAGAAAACATGATTTCACACGTAGCGGTTGGACATGACTTATTTCAGTGTCCAGCACTCAGAATCCCAATTTATTCATTCAGATCAAAATGATTTATATTTGAAGAAATTTTGTTGATGTTCAAATTTACTTATGGCAAATAAATTTAATCTCCAACCTAAAATTCTAATTTTCTTTGATATCTAGAGGATAACATTTGTTCTAAACTGCTCTGTCATTAAAGGAATATTTTGTATACTGTCAATATCGACTGCAAGCTAGACCTTAAAGCAACTACACTGCTAGTTCGTAATGCGGAGTAAAACCTAAGGTATCCGCCACTAATATTTAATTTTCATTGTTGGAAAATGTTTCATTATTAGCATTTTTGACTAGGGGTGGGCAAAAACCGCACCGAAAGTGTAAACTGTTTGCACCGCACCGCAAATGCAGGCTTGAAAACCGCACCGCATTTAAATGGTGTGATTGCGGTTTTAGTTTTCAAGCAAACCGCTTAATGCGGTGCGGTTGCGGTTTTACTTTTCAAGTAAACCGCGATAAACCGCACCGCGTCATTAGAAAAACATATAAATATATATAATAACTATATTTAGTATAACTGATGTAGTTTTTATAGAATAATATAATGAATTAATTAGATAAACTATAATTATATACATTATTATTACTAATTCTATCATATTTCTTGAAATATATGGTATGTAAAAGTGGGTACAGTTCTAAGAAGACGATTAACTTTTCTTAAGACGGTAGGACACAATCTCGATCATTCATTAATTATAATCTAACGGTTGAAATTTAAAGTAAAATAACCGTCAAATCCAACCGCCCCCGTGTTTTTCACAAATCCAACCGCCTAGTTTAATTAAAACTCAACTTAAATCTCAACCGTCGATTTATTAAAAGTTTAAAATTACTTATTTTGTAATCTAATTACGTTTCAAGTGTATTTATAAAAGATTAATAGAAAGTGGTTTTCAAACCACACCGCACCGCACCACACCGCATATTTTGGGAACCGCATTTTTTAAAAACCGCATAATGTGGTGCGGATATGGTTTCAAAAATAGTCAAACCGCACCAAACCGCACCGCGCCCACCCCTATTTTTAACTACTCAATAAACCCTATTGCAGAGATGAACTGTTATCCGAAATTCATGTTTTGTTATACATGCTGTGTGCTGCTAGCATGCTTGAATAATATTCCATATTACATGCTAAAAACATTATATTCTTAATTTACATTCGTAAATACATTTCAGCTGTTCATCAAACTTATTACTATATTAATTTGATGTCATGTTACAACCACTAAATTACTTGCAAATCATGTAATCAACTAACCTAAAAAATAGACAAATGACACTAAATTGATAAAATAGTTGATGAATTGTTCGAGAGAGGCGAAGAATGTAAATTAAGGATACCATTATATTTGAACGCTCCTCATAGTTGATAACTATTTTTCATAGAACTGCAAAAATTGAATCAACTAAATGTATTCATCTGGCAACTCCGCAACAGCAAGTTCATCCAACAACTAAAAGGAAAAGCAATGCAAAAAAAGAGCAAAAACAAACAAAAAAACTCTATGACCGTAAGTATAGGTTTAACATACCCCCCACTCTCCATGTGCATCTCTTTCAGCCGCTTTAAACTTCTCCATATAGATGATCCCATAAAACACATCTCCCAGCTTCCTGGCTAACATATGCACGGCTTGTAAATTTGGCATCTCACGGTATCAAGCTGAAGCCAATATTTAAGGCATTAATGGTTCCTTCACTATGGAATGATTGGAATCTGGAGCAGTCTCGGGCAACTTGGAATGTCATTTGATTTGTCTTTCTCTTCTGCAGCTAACTTTCCTTCCCAAACCTGTCACAAACAAATACATTAATTAAAACTCGTCAAATGTATAAGGTGCCGCCAGCTACAAGTGAGATGGAGAGGAACGGATGCTTCAACCTGCTTCTGGAATTGCTGTTGCTTTGCCTTTTTATCTTGAATGGCTTTCTGTCTCGCCTCATAAAATCCAAAGTCATCAACTATAGATGTTCTGCTTACATGGTCTTTGAAAATCTTAAGCATTTGAAGTCCTTGTTCCAGCTTGACCTTCATACAAACATATCAACGTTAACTCAAGATAGCAGTCATAAAACCTAATGTTGTTTTTATCAGTCAACAAGAAAATACCTCTTGGGTATCTCTGCTGTTGGTGACAGGCTTATTCTCATTGTTAGCAAGGATAATGTGTTTCAACAGCGCATTAGGAACATCTTTAACTATTTTCCACTTCAGAGGAAAACAGCCATTCCATTTGTCCTGTTGCCAGTAATCCAAGGTTTTATCAAAATCGACCGGCCCTGCCATTTCAGCTACGCCAACAAACTGCCCACTCGCATTAACCTGATAACAGAAATTATATAAACAGAAGGTAGTAGTTTTAGATAAAAAGACATTTTTTGTTTCTTGAATGGCACTCACTGAGAAAAAAAGAAACACAGGACAGCCACCAGCTATCTCCAGTGCCTCACGGTAAGCAGCATCAAGCTTCTTGTTGCCATTTGGAGTACTAGCCCATGTGTTGTACTTAATACTCTTGTGCACATCATCCTCACTATAAGATTTGATGATGAAAAACTTTGCATGCTCATACTCAACAACAAAATCCGGCTGGTTGTAGTGATCTACATTGTTTGGCACACTTAATCCATCCTTCTCACTGCATGTTGTATTGCTGGTTGGTAAAGCCTGTCCCTTGACAGTTAATGGGATGGGTGTTGATCCATTTGCATTTTTGGTACCCTTACCACCTCTAGGACCCCTGTTCAGCTCGTTTAATCCATCAGCACTCTCATTGGAGTACCCATAAAAGCCATAGCCACGTCCTTTTGGTCTGTATTTCCCATCACCAGCAAACCATCTATTCACATGTGTTCTTGAATCATAAGTACCATACACGCCATACCCCATTCCAGGTCTGTATGCATTGGTATAATGACCATAAAGGTTATTTGAATATAGATTATTGATGAATCCTTGGGCTGTTCCGCTTCCAGAAATTGGTCCGGTTTGTGGCAAACCCTGCTAAAATAAAAGAGATCACCCACTTAAATAAACTACATGGACAAGCAGCAGGAGTACGAAAAGTTTTAAGTAATATAATTTACCATATAATTGGTGTTAGGACGTTGATTATGATTCACCGCCGGGCCATTTTTATTGCTTGCAAGAGTAGATGTATTTTTAGAGTTAGACTGCACATCTAAAGCTGGACTGTCTTGCCAGAGTGACCTAACTCCATCAAAAACTGATTTTGACTCGTAAGAATTAGAAGGAAATACCGAAGTTGAAATATTTCCAGAAGCTGAGCCATTTGAGACATGCGACGAGTTTCCATTTGAAGATTTCAATATTCCCAGATTGTTAGTTATCTTCGTGCTTTCTTTTTCAGTAATGTTTTCCCCTGATGCGGGTTTCTGGTCAGAAACTGCTGGTTTATTAGTATCCAGTTGTGTGTTGCCTGCCTTCTGATTGATTGGCTGATAATAAGAAGCTGGATATTGATACTGCTGTGCACCATAAAGCTGACCCTCAAGTCCAGGGCTCACTGCTGGTGAATACGGTGCATACTGTGCATACGCATAGCCATAACTCTGCTGAAAAAGAAATCAACTTTAGAGATATGACAATTATTTGTGCAAGTATGGCGCAAAACTTATCAATGAACCAATATTAGCAACTTCTTATATGTCTTACAGTTATTATCCAACTGCATTAAAACTCACCGACTGCATTTCAACTTTATCAGCAGTCAACATATTGGCATAATCACTCCAGTCCTTCTCTTCAAACGCTGCACCAAATAATTCAAGTCAAACAGGAACAAGTTGGCTTCAGTCATACACTGGGATATAATGATATCAACTTACCTCCATAAAAGTAACCGTTCGGCATGTAACAAGTATTAGGATCTACATATTGTGCTAAAACTGGCGTCTTTGATAACTCATATGGCCTCACTTTCCCATTTGTTGAATTACTAGCACCAAGTGGATTCGAAGAAGTCTGTATGGAAATGAAAAACATATGCAGTAACATGACGCATGTAGCCACGGAGAAAGGATATAAAAACTGAAACAATCCTGAATAAGATTACCTTCTTGTTGGTGTCTGAAATCTCTGCTGATTTGGGCTGAGACTCCAGAGTCATCTTCTGTAACAAATCTGCAGTTTCTGCACATAAAAACATATCAATTTGTATAAAACGAAAAGCACAACTTCATCAGAAAAAACTGGTAGACACCTACTAAACTCTAAAACATCACAAGAACCAGCAAATTCAATAAGGATGCTCCCCAGTTTAGTGAAATGAAAAAACACAACGGAAAATCCAAAGATCCCAGAAGGCAAAACCAATAAAAATCGGATCTTTACAGACTTTCGGATTAAAACAAGGAAGAAACTCACCAGGGATGCGATCGGCAGAAGGATGAGAAGCCATAGAAAGGGAGTAGATTTGAGAGAGGTGTCGGCTCTGGGGAAGGGATGGAATTGGATAAGATAAAACCCTAGAGGGTTTACTGAAGGATAGGGTTTTTTAGTTGAGGGATGCTGAAGGGTTTATCGATTGAAGCGGAAGCGAATAGGAAGTGGTGGTGGTGATTGGATTGAAATAGCGCCACGTCGACATGTGAGCTGTTTAGCCACTCCCCATACGTTTTTTTATTTTGATTATTTTCCTTTTTATTTGATACTACATTTTCTCAATTTTGGTAATTTGTATTAGAAATTTTGATTTGCGGTTGGTGCAAATTGTACCGATATGATACCTCAAAATATAATCAATACTGAAACGGTTTGGTGATTGTTTTCTTTTTATTGTAGATCAAAATAAAGAGCAATTGATTGGTTCGGTGTATATCGGATTTCTTTTTTTATTTACCAAAAGTGGGTATATTTCATTTAATCATGAGTGTATCATATCATGAATACATCTGATCACGAGTACATTCGATCATGAATACAAAATGAAATATAAACGATGGTTCAAATCTGAGACAACAACAACGATGAGTCATCTCTAAATATAGTTGATCGAGGAGGCCACTGGTGGCACCTTCACCATCGACTCCCACTAGTCCGGCATCCGGGCATGCTAACGAGTTTGGCTAAACCAAACCTTATTACACAACAAAACTTGCTGTGACGAAGCCTAAAACGGCATAACAAGCATACATAATGACCATACATCACAACAAAACTATTACGTGTTCATTATTTATATACATGACATATATCTAGGAAGATTAACTGAATAAAGGCGATCCGTCACATGCATGTGACCATGGAGGTAGGAGGCGGCGACGGTGATGACAATCGGCCACATGCATGCAACCTAATCGGATGATTAAAGTGGCAGCGACGGTGATTGATGATGGGAGGAGGTGGTGGCTCAACCAAGTGAAAGACTCCTTGGATAGAGGTAGAGGAATTCATCATCCCATGAAGGAAATGAACATCACCTCCACCCCGATGCGGTGACCGAAAGAGAAGACAAAAAAATGAAAACGGAAGAGTGAAGAGAGAAGACATAGAAGTTGGGTGTATATCGAATTTCGACGAATCATGTTGTAAGGATCATTTCGGCACTAATATGAACCCAGTTTCCACCTAAGATAGTAAAATAATAAGCAATCACTTATGAGCCAAGACCTTATTCTATGATGCATGCAAGATGAATAAATAGAAAAGATCAATATTTTATCGTGCAGATCTAAAGATTCGTCGTCGTAATTCACGTTGAGCTCAACTTGGCTCTAATCACTAGATCACGCCTTTCAAAGCCCATTCTTCAATACATAAAGGAAGTAGATTAGCATTTCGTAAAAATATATAATATAATACTATATTTCTATATTAGTTTTTTTAGAAACAAACAAATATTTTCCTAACTGACTTTCATTTATTTTGATAATATCAATATTCTGATATCTATAAATATATTTTTATCGACTTTAGAAATTACTTCTCCCAAGTAAACCTGTGGAGTGCACAACTTTGATGATAACTCGGACTTTGCCATTTGTACAAGAGTCTCTGTCCTAGACAATCTCTGATAGTTGCTTTGAATCTTTACTTAATTGTTTCCTACATTGCGCGCATGCCACCTCTTTTAGTCTTTTTATCAAATCTCTGTCATTAAACAGTTCAGTTGATTTTAGTAATCATCAATATCAATCGTCTAATTTAATTAAAATTAAAATTATATTAATTTTAATATTTATCGTTGATCAATAAATCAACAATTGAAATGATAAAGTTGAATTCATTTACGATCCATGAATAGTACTGCAATCCTTACGATCCCTTATCAATCCGTTGAATCAAATCACATTTTACATTTTATCTCTTTTTGTCCAATATGCATTAATACAACATATTTATCTTTTAATATACACATTTGTACACGTGTCACACATTGATAGACCGACAATTTTAAGTAGGTCCGCAATCTTTCAAATGATATCCTCCGCTTCACAAAAAAATTATTTAAATTACAACTATTTGCAGTCACAATCAGCTTTCTGACAAGATTCAATACCGATTAGATACTGAAACATAAATAATTATGTGGTGGGTATTATACGGTCTAATTCTGAGGCTTGAATCTTCTCAACTATCTATTGGCCTCAATTTGAGCAACTGCCCTCTATTAAAGACCCACTGGTTGAGAACGAAGTCACCCAAAAGGGTTCAGTGGCTCAGGATTGTCTCTAGATTATGCTGGAATTCATGGCATAATCAGATCAAATGGTAAATAAGCAAACTTATTTAGATTAATCATCTTTTTCTTATTTATACTCTCATTTTAATAAATTTCACACCCAGGAAAAAAGAGAGGACAAAAGACACAGAACTGTTGGCAGTCTGCAACACCCCAGACATCGGTCAACGCAATCACGACTCGCGACTGGCCTCCGAAACCAGCTCAGAATCGTCGATTAGAGGCCAAAGGGTGTCCCGAAATGGTGTTCAACAGCACAGCAATCGTCACAGTCGCTAGGGCTTCAGCATCGGCGTGGCAAGTGATGGCGTGTTTGCCTGAAAGACTCAGCAGCGATCAGCTTCTTGAACTTGTCATATGCTTCCCTCTTCAGCAGTTGAGTCGTCTCGCTCTTTGTGTCTGGACAGTGTTCTGCTACACGCCCTACCCGACTTCTTATCCACTGCAATACCCTCTTGATTCTGACTCATCAGCTTCGTCGTCTACTTCTGATGATGATGAGTCTCGGTTTTACTATTACAGTGGGTTGAACTCTGATTGAATTTATTGAGTTAAGGAATTTGCTATCAATGCTGTAGATTTATTAAGTATGTTGATTGAGTTGAATTTCAGATGAAATCCATTTTTTCTCTTCTGGAATTTGCACGGCGAGCACCACCTCCAGGCTACATTGAGATGTATTCAAGGCTGTTTTATTTTTTTTTGGAGAGTTACACTTGTTGAGATATTGTGTGTGGAGTCTCTGGATAAGAAATATTGGTATGATCAACCTTCAGGAATTTTTGAATGATGGGGAATTATTATGATTCCTACTTGGAGATCCTAAATCCTAATCATTCATCGTCGTCGAGTTGTTGAGCTGATCAGCTACTTGTTTAGGTGGTTATCAGTATACTGTCCGTAGAGTTCACATTTTTTTCTTACACTGGTTGCATTGTGCAATTAAGTTCAAAATGTTTGCACTTTTTAATATAACTATTTGCACATTTCAATATGTATTTGTGCATTTCGCTAATAAACAAAATTTTAAAATGATTATTTGTGTACCAATAAATCAAAATAATCCAACGGTTAAGATGCGAGATCGCACCGACGTATTGGATCGCAAATGATCCTTTCTCATAAAAGTATTAAAGGAACTTGGCGAACAAAAATTACTTGAACACAACCAGAAAATTTACTCTTCTTATCTATGAAAGCTTTTCAAAGCATTGTTCACTTGGGTTACTAACCTAGCTCAATTCTATCATCCTATTTTGTTCTTACATGACTCAACTTTGTTTTACAGCATAGAAAAATGGAATTGTGAATCACATAATGTTTAATCAGAGAAGAGGAAGGTAAAATCTATGGCGAAAAGACTTCCCAAGGTGGATGCATAGTAAACCAAATATGATAATCCCAACAGTAAGTCTGTCATCTGAAAGTCTTTTAAGGTAATTAATGCGGCTTGCAAAGCCATGAATGTGCCTGAAGCAGACGGGTAGTGTGCAACGAAAGGATGCTATTCAAGCCATCTATGGAACTCAATCTGATGTAAAATTTTGTAGTGTGGCCTAACTACAGTCCGAAAGACTTCTCCACCTTTTGATCTGGTTCAGGAATATCCATGTCATCTGTACATCCACCACACAAACAGAATATCAATATCTATACAAGTCGAGACATTTTTATTATTTTCATGAAAAAAAATTAAAGACTAGAAAACAAATGATTAAAAGAGTGGATTCTTTTACCATGACATGGGGAGCAATTCTGACACAGTAAACTGGGAAGCCTGTGTAGAACTTGAACGGGCCTCCAGCTTTGAAAGTTTTCACAACACAGTCCAATGAGCCCGTGTAAGGATACTTCCCTTGAGCATCCGGTTGCATTTTCTGTATTTGGGTCTTCACATAATCAAAAGGCAAACTGCAAGCTGCCGCAAAGAAACCTGAAACACTACTGGCCCCTACAGTTGAAGAAACATGAAAATTAGTCCCTGCATAATAATATATATTTTTTTCCGATAGCCTGCCTAATAATATTATTTGATATAAACATTGAAAGGATACAAATTGCACATAATTGTGTACTTGACAAGAGAGTTGGGTTCACATACATGGAAGATTTGAGTGACACATGTTTGATACCTTGATATAATTATTCTTCTAACTAGTCATATATATACAATGTCCTCGGACATTTATCATATTTTTAAATTACAAATGACTTGAGACCAGTGGAAAACTAAGGAAAATGAGGTGCAAGTGCTACGGATAAAAGTATCCATGTTTCTATCTAGAACATGCTTAGAAAAGAAATAGTAGTTTCTGAAATCGTGGAATGGAAACATACCCAAAACAGTAGCACCTTCACCAAATCCAAGGTTATCCCTGAAAAACTCAGCACTCTGATCATAAGATGCGAGCATTCCCATGTTTAGAGCCATGGCTCTTACAACAGTTGGACCAGCACCTTTCCAGAGAGATGTAACTCCCTCGTCAGCTGCAATACGGTAAAGGGCTTGGAATGCATTAGTGTAGTTACGGCGCTGTGCAAGAGGCAAGGTCGCATCAGCCTGCATACGGATAAGGGCTAAATCAGCTGGACTGCCAACACTGGCTCCTATAGCTCCAGCAGTGAGCCCACAAAGAGCTTTTTGGTAGAGAGGCAGTGGCTTCCCATCATTAGCAGCAATAGCCTTGTTCGTTAAGATCCTTTAAAACACAAAGAAAGAAACAAGAAACATTAGCATTTGCTTTATAGTAACTTAAAATTCGTATCTTTACAACTTTACACTCCACTGCATAATGCCCTGGCAAGTGGGCGTACGGATATAAAGCAATATGACAATAAGGTCCCAAGAAGGTCATTACGATTGGAAAGCAGAAGTTCACGATCACTTAAAATATAAGACAGAAAGAGTACTCACCTGAAAGTTCCAAGCCTTGCGGTTGTATACGTAGCTTGCCTGAGTAATCCGGCAGAAAGTCCCTGCACAAAATTAAATAACTATAAGACTGGTTCACTATCAGTGGACCAATGTACCAGACCTGACTGTATGTTAATGAGTCATTCAAATGCACAATCGAATGAAATGAACTAATAGAACTACTTACATTAGATTTACAGAACCAAAGACTTGATTATTGAAAACAAAAGTGTTGGAACATGTACCCCAACATGTACCCCAAGGGAAATTGTTGGAACATGTACCTCAACATGTACCCCAGTGGATTTTGATTGATGACAACACTCGACTAATACCTGAGTTGAGTGTGCAGGTACATGTACCTGACAGACACAGAGAGGAACAAGAACCTGCGTCGGACGCAGTGGGACATGAGTCGCAGCAGTCCGAGGACCGAGTCAAAATTCAGTTGAGAAGATCATGGGAAGACGTTGCATGACTTGAAAAGAGCTGATACACGACTTGAAGAGACAAGAGGAGATAACAACCAAGTCAAGGTTGTTGGAGATTCTTGTGGGAAGACATGGGGCTGATTTCTAGGAGTGGGGGAGTGGAGGTAACGGTCACTAGACTTCCCTACATATACTCGGGTGAAAGGCAGCTCACATACGCGCGAATTCCAGAGAGCTTGAGTGCATACAATCAGAACTGAGTTGAGTTGCTGAGTTGCAGAAGGAAGCTCACCGGAAGACAGACGGAGACGACGGTTCGGAACCTGAGGGTCTTGTCTGCTGAGTTGAGGTTGTTGATCCGGGATCATCGAACCAAGAAACTCTGAGTGATAGTTAGCTGTACTATTGCTGTGTACGAATTGTAAGTATTTGTACAGTCTATAGATTAATAAAATAATCTTTAGACATTTCCGCTGCGTTTTACATTTGAGGTACTTGAACCTGCAAACTTGGTTTAGGTCCCTAACAGTTCCTAGACCTTGTGAGGTACATAACTAATCACGGTCCTAACAATTGGTATCAGAGCCCTGTTGCTCTAGATTTGATTAGAATTGCAGGTATGTCAGGTGGAGACACTTTTGCTACACCTCCCAAGTTGAAGGCTGGAGAGTATGACTCTTGGGCTATAAGGTTCGAGGAACATGTCCTCGCGCTGGACGGTGAGGTCTGGCAGATTATTGAGCAGGGCAGACAACTCATCATGGACGATGAGGATGAACCAAAGAGAAACCCAGGGCCTTCTATACTACGGAGGACTATAAGAAGCTCCAGAAGAATGCCAGGCAATGAAGGTGCTGCATGCTGCTCTTGAACCAGGAGATCTTGAGAAGGTCTTGATATACAAGGACCCAGCTGAGGTCTGGGATGCATTGAAGAGGACATATGATGGTTCTGGAGATGTCAGGAGGAACAGGATCCTCACTGCACAGATGAAGTACAATGCTCTCGTCAAAACAGAGGCGAGTCACTGTATGATTATCATGCACGGCCAGTTTTCACAGGTTGGGAAAGGAGTAAGCAGTGGGAGTCACCCATCTACTTCATGCAAGGACTAAGTCCGAATGGGATGATATATCCAGGACTCAAAGCGCTCTCTCGAGACAAAGAAGATCACTCTGGAGAGCTGGTCTCTAAGCTGGAAAGCACTATGCTGATAGAGAAATGCAAGCTGGAGGGACGTGACTCTCAGAAGGGACCAAAGCAGTAGCACTGGTCAGTGACAAGGGTAAGTCAAAGAAGTCCAAAGGAAAGGACAAGGAACCCAAGGAGAAGAAGAAGAAGAGTCTGAGAAGTCTGAGAATGAGGACAAAGAAGAAGAGGATGAATCAGACGAGGACATTGTACTCCTGTCCAAGGCACTGAAGTTTGCAAAACAGAAGCTTAACTCAAGAAGTCCTCTTCGAAGAGAACAGCTGGAAAGAATGATGAGTGCTACTATTGTGGACTCAAAGGCACTTTGCCAGAGACTGCAAAAGAAGAAGAAGGACAAAGAGAATGAGAATCAAGGGAAAGAAGAAGAGGCACTGATGGCTGCTTGGGGTGACTCAGAATCTGACAGTGACTCGGGGAGTCTCAAGGGGTCAAGAACCTGAGAGGACGTGTGTCTTATGGCCAGAGACAACCATCATCTTCTAAGGTAAAACGTTCTCCTGATTTTATTTCTCGTGATGAATTGTTACTGATCATTAGAAAGATTTGTGACAAACATGAACGTTTGGTAAATCTTGTCTCCGAAAAGATGAGATTATTGCTAACAAGTCTGCTGAGATACAGAAGCTTCGAAAGCAGTTGGTCGGAAGCAGGAAGTTGTTTCTAAACCAAGGTACAGGAACCCAGGGCAAAGATTGATGTTCCGGGAACAAAGAAATCCAAGCCAGGTCTGGGTTATGGTGAGGTACCATACTGAAGAGGGATCACAAAGCTGGTGAACCCAGAAGTACACCACGTCAAGGTGATCTACATGACGAGGCAAAGACTTATGGTAAAGGATACCATATCTGGGCGAAGAGCGCTCAAGGTCAGAAACCAGATGGGATCAACTTCACTAAGCAGAAGAAGAAGGTTGCTGACTTCAGTAAGACAGACTTCAAGGACAAGAAGATCTGTTTCCACTGTGGACAAGATGGTCATCTGTGGAGAAGGTGCGCTGCCAGAAAAGCATGTGAGAACAAGTCTCACAGACCCAGTAGTTCCAAGCAGGGACAAGTACTGGACAGGTTCAGAAACCTGGAAGTTCCAAGCAGGGGACACGTACCGGACAGAATCAGTCTGTCAAAGCTTCTGATGACTCTCAAGTTTCAAAACATCTTACCTGTTTATCATTGAGTTCTAAACCCAAGCTAATGTGGGTTCGTAAGAACTAATACTTTGTGTGCAGGTGAAGAGGGAGTCAGGTCCCTGGTACATGGACAGCGGATGCTCGGGACATATGACCGGGAGGATGGACCACTTCTCTTCACTGCGACATTGTTCAGGAGGCTCGATCACCTTTGGAGATAAAGGTACGGGAAAAGTCTTCGGGACAGGTATGGTTGATTGAATGATAAGATCAGTGTTGACAATGTAAGCCTTGTTCATAATTTAAAGTTTGACCTATTAAGTGTTTCTCAACTGTGTCAAAACGGTAGAAACAAGGTCACCTTTACTACTAATGGCTGCTATGTCAAGTGTCTTAAAACAGGTAGGGTTCTTCTTAAAGGATCACTAGACAATGGGGTCTACATCGCGGACAAAGTATGATCCGGACGAGTACCTGTGCTTATCATCGAGGCAGATGACTCTGAGCTTGGCACAGACGTCTTGGTCATGTAAATCTGAGATTGATGAGAAAAGCTCCAGAGTTGGAACTTGTCGCGGATTGCCAGAGGTGGATCATGAACCAGGCAAGGTATGTGTTGCATGCACCAGAGGCAAACAGACCAGAACTTCTTTTAAGTCAAAGAATGTTGTGAGCACCAGTCATCCGCTGGATTGGTACACATGGACTTGTGCGGACCGATGAGGACACAGACGATTGGTGGGAATAAGTATGTCTTTGTATTGGTCGATGACTACTCGAGGTTCACGTGGACAATATTTCTGGCTTCCAAGACAGAGGTATTCGAGGACTTGAGACCTGGGCAGAGATGGTTCAGACAATGACCGGTCAGGGACTGAGAAGCATTAGGTCTGATCATGGACAGAATTCGACAATGCACAGTTTGACAGTTGGTGTAAGAAACACGGTGTTCAGCACAACTTCTCAGCGCCAAGGACTCCACAGCAGAATGGGGTGGTCGAAAGGAAGAACAGGACCCTGGAAGACATGACCAGGACAATGTTGTTCGAGAGCGGCTGCCAAAGAGATTTTGGGGAGAAGCAATGAACGCAGCATGTCATGTGCTGAACAGAGCTTATCTGAGGCCACTTCTGAACAAGACACCATATGAGTTGGTGAGGGGACGGAAACCTAACATTTCCCACTTGCGGGTATTTGGGTGCAGGTGTTTCGTTCACAACAATGGGAAGGATCAACTAGGAAAGTTGGATCCGAGGAGTGACGAAGGGGTGTTTGTAGGATACTCCACTCACAGCAAAGCCTACAAGGTGTACAACAAGCGGACTAAGACAGTCGAGGAAAGTGTACACGTGGTCTTTGATGAGGACGTCATGCCAGGGAAACCTGAAGAGGTTCATGTAGGACAGGAACCTACGGAGGAAGTCTTTGTGCTAGCTCGACCAGGAGCAGACAGCTTGGAAAGATACTTCGTTCCAGCACAAGGAGGTGCTGATGGGGATCAGAGGGAAGCTGATCAGGATCCAGATCCAGAGGTTGCTGAAGTAGATCCGACCGAGGTAGAGGTGCAGGATGAACAGCATGGGGATCAGGACCAGGAACCTGAACAGGATCAGGTTACTGAGGACAACGATGGTGATCATGTTCCAGAAGAGGAAACCATAGGAGATGTGGTTCCACTGAGGAGGAGTGCTAGGGTTAGTCATCCTAATTCTAGACTTAATGATTCTATTGTTATGCTTCGTTTCAGGGTGAGCAAGTAGACAGCGTTCGTGTCCCTGATGGAGCCCAAGGGTCGAGGATGCACTCAAGGACCCAGACTGGGTGCAGGCGATGCAAGAGGAGTTGCATCAGTTCGAGAGGAACAAGGTATGGAGACTTGTACCGAGACCAAAGGACAGGAAGGTGATTGGCACCCGATGGGTCTTCAGGAACAAGCGCGATGAGAAGGGAGCTGTTGTTCGGAACAAAGCTCGGTTGGTTGTACAAGGGTACAATCAACAGGAAGGGATCGATTACGACGAAACCTTCGCACCGGTGGCTAGATTGGAGGCCATCAGATTACTCATTGCATACTCAGTTCAGTACGGATTCAAGCTCCATCAGATGGACGTGAAGACGGCGTTCTTGAACGGGAACCTCAAGGAGGAGGTTTATGTACGGCAGACTCCAGGGTTCGAAGACCCTGAGCAACCAGATCAGGTTTATGTCCTAGACAAGGCGCTTTATGGATTAAAGCAAGCACCTAGAGCATGGTATGAGAGATTATCAGAATTTCTTATAGCTCATGGATATGAGCGAGGAGCCGTGGATAAGACGTTGTTTCTTCTAAGGACGAAGAAGCATCTCTTGGTGGTGCAGGTCTATGTCGACGACATTGTGTTCGGGTCTACCAGCGACGAGTTGGTGAAGAAGTTCACGAACCTGATGGAGAGTGAGTTCGAGATGAGCATGGTCGGGGAGCTGACTATTTCCTAGGGCTTCAGATTAAGCAAGAGGAAATGGGACTCAGATACATCAGGAGAGGTACCTGACCGAGGTGATTAAGAAGTATGGTCTTGATCAATCAAAGCCCTCGGCAACTCCTTCATCGACCAGTAGCTCACTGACCAGGGACGAGAACTCGCCAAAGACAGATGCAACGCATTACAGAGGAATGATAGGTTCATTGCTTTATTTAACAGCAAGCCGACCTGACATTATGTTTAGCGTTTGTGTCTGTGCCAGGTACCAAGCAGATCCTAGGGAGTCTCACGTGAAGGCTGTGAAGAGGATTATGAGGTATCTGAAGGGAACCAAGAACCTAGTTCTGTGGTATCCGAGGTACAAGTCCCTGACGTTGGAAGGATACACGGACGCTGACTATGCTGGTGATAGGGCAGATAGGAAGTCGACGTCTGGCATGGCACAGTACTTTGGGTCCTGTCTGGTCTCTTGGGGGTCCAAGAAGCAGAACACTGTAGCATTATCGACCACGGAGGCCGAGTACATAGCTGCAGGGGCTTGTTGCGCACAACTCCTCTGGTTGAGGAACCAGCTAAGTGACTTCAGTATTTTCTTTGATCAAATTCCTATTTATTGTGATAATACAAGTGCTATAAGTGTTGCTAAAAATCCTGTGCATCATAGTAGGATGAAACATATAGAGATTAAACATCACTTTATTAGGGATTGTGTTGAAAAGAACCTTGTGTCTATGGAGACTTGTAGGACTGAAGATCAAGTGGCGGACATTTTCACCAAGGCCCTGAGCAGAGAGACCTTCGAGAGTTCAGGATCGCGCTTGGCATGATCTACCTAGTGAGGTATCTCTGACCTTAACTCCGATGATTGACTAGAATAGGGCAGGGTAGTTATGCATGTTAGCTGAGGTACGTGTATGTCATTGATGTCAAAGTGTGATAAATTGATTGCATGCCTCACTTTATTTTTAATTGTGAAATTGTCATGTTGTGCTTGGATTGTATTTTCTTTCTAAATCTATGTGCCTTCCGGATCTTGAACCTGGATAACCACATGAAGGAAGTGTACCCGGCCACCTTAGCCACATGCCTATTTGAGACTTGGAAAATCTACTCGAGGTAAATCTAGTGTGATTTTAATGAGTGATTTCAGTTGTGATGTTTTACATTATAAACCCTTTCGGTTAAGCCGATCCATCACAACGTCCCTTGTGGAGACTATGATAAGGTACGGGTATGGTATTCACTTCTTCAGGTCAGAGACCAGATCCAGGTACTTGAGCAGAACACTGAGGTATGTGTGCCAGTCAGACAAGTACATGTCAGATTCCTATCCAAATGCAGAAGGAGAACATGTATCCAGTAGTGGCATTGAAGTTCAGATCCCAGAAGGTGGAGCTGAAGCAATAATGGGGGACGCAAAAGAGATTGCAGACCAGCCGACGGTCAAGGAACCGACTGTCGAAGGCATCCAGTAAACGAAGACGTTTATGGGGTACAGCAGGTTCAGGAGCGAATCTGGAGGTCACTGATCCGCTTACTGAAGTGGAGACTGTGAACCAGGGAGGTTCAAAGGAGGAACCAAGTCCTGAGAGAAGCGCCAAGGTAGTGGATGCTTCAGTGTCCTCGTTCAAAAAGCTCTTAAGGAGCTAGAAGGGATGAGGATGATGGCTACATCACAAGTGGTTGGCTAGCAGTGGAACAGTGGAGGTGAATTCGAAAAGAATGAAGCCTTGGAGGGAATTGACAGGGTCATGAACCTCGAGATCACAGTTCCGACAAAAAGGATGGCAACTAAGGAAAAGTCTACCGTAAAGCGAGTCTAGCCTTCACGCTCCTGTCTCTCAAAGTGGAAGAGGGAAAACAAGGAGGTCAAGGTTAAGGATGAGATAGAGTGTACGAGTCAGAGGTTCAGGAACCTCGTGATAGAGAAAAGATTGGTGTTGAGCAAAATCTTTAGAAGATCGATGATGAGATCCTGAAGTTGGATGAGGGGATGACACGGCATAACTCAGAGTTGAGAACCTAGTATCTGGATCAGAGTCCAGAACATGAACAGGTGAATGCCGATACCCTATGCCATCATAGTCTCACCCTTTCTTGTTTCTCTACCAACTCAGTCCTTTTATTGCTTGAAAACTATTACCCTTCCTTGCACTCATGACATTTAGCTATTAATTTTGAAGTTTGCTTATGCTTCATTTTTATTGCTTGTGACTGATTTGACTTATATTATCTGTGGTTAATATGTCATATCTGCCTCACCTTGTTTGATGATGTCAAAAGGGGGAAAAATGAGCAGGGTATTGATCCAGGGGGAATCATGTCAGGTTCATGTACCTGATGCTTGTTGGAAGTCCGTGCAGGGGCTTAGGGGGAATTGTTCCCTCATTGATTCTCAGGGTAGAGGAGTGTGCGTATAAGGTAGTTGTATGCATGTTTGTGTTTCTTGTTGCCTGGGTGTTTGTCATCATCAAAAAGGGGGAAATTGTTGGAACATGAACCCAACATGTACCCCAAGGGAAATTGTTGGAACATGTACCTCAACATGTATCCCAGTGGATTTTGATTGATGACAACACTCGACTAATACCTGAGTTGAGTGTGCAGGTACATGTACCTGACAGACACAGAGAGGAACAAGAACCTGCGTCGGACGCAGTGGGACATGAGTCGCAGCAGTCCGAGGACCGAGTCAAAATTCAGTTGAGAAGATCATGGGAAGACGTTGCATGACTTGAAAAGAGCTGATACACGACTTGAAGAGACAAGAGGAGATAACAACCAAGTCAAGGTTGTTGGAGATTCTTGTGGGAAGACATGGGGCTGATTTCTAGGAGTGGGGGAGTGGAGGTAACGGTCACTAGACTTCCCTACATATACTCGGGTGAAAGGCAGCTCACATACGCGCGAATTCCAGAGAGCTTGAGTGCATACAATCAGAACTGAGTTGAGTTGCTGAGTTGCAGAAGGAAGCTCACCGGAAGACAGACGGAGACGACGGTTCGGAACCTGAGGGTCTTGTCTGCTGAGTTGAGGTTGTTGATCCGGGATCATCGAACCAAGAAACTCTGAGTGATAGTTAGCTGTACTATTGCTGTGTACGAATTGTAAGTATTTGTACAGTCTATAGATTAATAAAATAATCTTTAGACATTTCCGCTGCGTTTTATATTTGAGGTACTTGAACCTGCAAACTTGGTTTAGGTCCCTAACAGTTCCTAGACCTTGTGAGGTACATAACTAATCACGGTCCTAACAAAAAGTGTTTTAAACTAAAGATGCGATCTTTAAATTAACCTTGTAAAAAGCTCCAAAACCCTCATCACGAAGCATGTTTTTAGTGACGGAAGCTGCGGATCCTTGACCCAATTGGATCCTCACCTGAACACACAAAACCCATCAAGTCAACAACAATAAAACACCATCAGAGTTACAGAAATCGACATCAAGAAAGTAACCTTGATCATATCGATTGGCTGAATGACGCAAGTGGCGAGCATACCGGAAGCTCCGCCATTGACGAATGGCTTGATAGTTGGCCAGACTCCAACGGATGCTTTGGCTTCTCCCATTTTTGGATGTGAAAAAGAGAGATCTTGGTGTGGGAGAAGGAATGGTGAAATGGGGTAGGTCGAGTTGCGCAGAGAGAGTGAACTGCGCCCACAGTTGATTAGTCTTTATTAAAGGTAGAAATTGGCAATTGGATTCCAAGGATTTTTTACTTTTTAATATCATTCAGATCCGAAATGAACAATTAAGATTATATGTCACAATCGTTGTTTTTTATTAATTCAACGATCATTCATCAACTGTTCATTCTTTTTACAAATTTAATTATTCAATTAATTAAAATCATCATCTATTTATCATAAACTATAAATTCTATTTAGATCTTTGCTCATAAGATAAATTTATTCAGATATTAAATAAATTTTCTTTAAAAATGACTTCACATTTACATAAGTTTCTACATTTTTAGAAACTTTGGAATTTAAAATATCCGCTATTTCTGCATCGAAAAACATTACTCAACTGCACTATTTGCTTTATTTAGTATTTTATAAAATGTCTGAGTTGTTAAGATAAATTAACATTTTTAGATTTATTTTGGATTTATATGTATTTTTGGTATTTTAACACGTTTAAATTTTGAAATAAAATATAGTATTTAATACTAGGATTAAGTTCTAGAGAGACATGTAATTTTGTGAAAGAAATGACATCGTCTCAATCGTTGATTTGTATGATCTTGCGATTGAGATTAAAGTTGTTTTTGATTAAAAATGGTGGTTGGATTTGCAAAATGCAGGGGTGGTTGAGAGTAGCAGTTATTAATATCAATCGTTAGATTAATAAAAATCAACGGACGAGATGATGTCTCTCCGTTTCACAAAAACTGACAGTCCTTATAAAACCTTATCCTTTAACTATAATATCGCTTAGGATCGAGATTTGAGTGGTTCATTGGAATTTGGGTTGTGTGTATACAGTAATCATTTTTAAAAGGAGTTTTTATGGAATATAACCTACAACCTTTTGTTGAAGTAATTTCTTTGTTTTAATTATTAAAGATCTAAATATTGTTTAGTTCCTGATGAATACCCTACGTAGACATTTGAAACTTTAAAAAAAATAATTGAATATATTGATTTTGTATTAATAATTATTCGGAACCAAAAATATAATATTTAGAGCAGCAAACAGTTAGGACACAATCTCAACTGTTGATTAATTATAATTTAACAGTTAGAAATTGCATGTAATAGTTCCATCGTAAACAGTCCAACAAAGTTTCAAAAAAAAAGTACATTCTCAGATATCATAGCTTTACCATACACCAATATAAAGCTAAAGATTTCGAATCGCAAATAAAGTAGCACTTCGTCATAAATTACCGAAATAAATAATGGTGTAAATCAAGCTCATAAAATCAGCAAAAACAAACAAGTACCCTATCACCACATCAAATCTGTATAATATGAAGAAAATATAAAGAAAGAATATAGACAAACAGAGATGTGAGGGACAAAGTAGAGAGGTTTTTTCTTATTGATCTTGTCACATACTACAAAGCCTTTATATAGGCCTTATAAAGAATATGAAATGATATAAAACTCAAAAGTCATACAACTATCATTATTGTGTATTTATAACATTAATCAATTTCTAGCTGCCCTTTCAAAAAATCTACATCTGCTACTACAATGGAGATTTCTAACTAGACCTCGACATCGATCCTACTAGATCTTTTGCAGGCGCGCGGCTTTAATTTGCACATATCGGATAACTGAACCGGTTTCATCAGGAACTCGTCTGCTCCTTCCTCTAAACATCTGTTTATTCTAGAAGGAACATTTTCAGATGACATGATCACAACTGGAACATCCTTAAAACATGTCGATTTCTTGATTCTTTTCAGGAGATCATATCCTGTCATCTCTGGCATACAGTAGTCTGTGATTATCAGATTCACTTCCATCTCTTGACCATTAAGTCTTTGTTTATCTACATCTTCTAGTAGTCCCAGTAGCTCTAAAGCCTTTGGGACAGAATCAACTGCTGTAACTGAAATAACAGACACAAAATGGACATATAATTAGTTAAACTGATATCATCAAATCAAATGTAACAAGTTTGAGAACAAAGTGAATGATTAGGTACCTTGATAAGATGAGGTTTTGAGAAGCCTCTCAATAAGCTTTCTATCAATGATGCTGTCATCAACAGCAAGAACATGAAACTGAGACTCATTTGCACCCAAACCCATTTCTTCAAAATTCAAATCAAACAACAATGAGTTACGAATACAAGAGATAATGCTGTTCAAAAAAAGATCAGAGAATAAGAGACTTTAAAGAAGAACAAACTAACCAAATCCACCAAATCTTTGACAGTTTGTAAAGGCAATATCCCGACAGATTTGCTCTCAAGAATCTGCAGGATCAAGTTTTACTATTCTAAATAATAAAGTTGATTTTTTAAATGGATATTTAATATTTCATGACCTACTTTATACTTCATGAGATACCCAAGATGGAAATTAAGAATATAAAAACATGGAGTGAAGTACACATGCAATGTTTTTGATCTTTTTAATGATTGTTTTGATCTTGTTTTTTAATCTTTATATGGGTCAGATTAGAATATATTTTATGATCATGATAGAGGTATAGATTTGGCTCTTGAACTAGTTTTAAGGGTGATTTGAATATTTAAAAATTTGTTCAATTGTCCTTTTGATGAGATTTGAAGGTATGTTAAGTGATTGATATCTCAATGTTGATATTCTTTGATGTGGTTGTATGATGTATGATTTCATAAGGTTGTGATTTGGTGTATCCTTGTTAAGTGATTTAGAAAGTCACATGCAATAACATCTTTGTTAATAATAGTGCATCCTTTTTCAAAATGTACCTGCATTATCAAATCATTCGTGTAATAAAAATTTATATCTGCAAATAATAATTTGCAATCACTCAAAACTACATCGTTTCGATGCAAAAAAATTATAACATAAAAGTTTTAAGAATAAACACCTTAAAAAGATAACAATTAACAATTAATACTTTTTCATATTACACCTAATTAACTTCACTTCCACAACATTGTTAAAGAAATTATTCTGTTTTAACGTGAAGCTTACATAATCAAATTGGACCGGGTCGGGCGAAATAAAGCCGAACGAATTTGCGAGTCCATTAGCTTTACACTGAAGCCCATTTAGAGCCCAATTAATATCAACCGTTAAACATTTCTTACGTCATAAGTATAATTTAATTAAAAAAAGTATATTATTCGAACGCTGAGTGCGAAGAAGGTTCGAGATCGAACGGAACCCTAACAGCGATCGACGATGGGAAAGACGCCGGTGAAGATGAAGGCCGTCGTGTACGCGCTATCTCCTTTCCAGCAGAAGGTCATGCCTGGTTTATGGAAGGATTTGCCTGGGAAGATTCATCACAAAGTCTCCGAGAATTGGATCAACGCCACGCTTCTCATCGCGCCTCTAGTTGGCGTTTACACGTATTCTTCCGATTCCCATCATTTTGCAAATTGTTACTTTCATTACTGTTGTTCAGTTTCGTTTTAATTGCTTGAATCTGGAGGTCTGATTTTTGATATTGATTTGGATTTGTTGCAATTGAGTTTGCTGCTGATTTATTTGGATTATGATCTTATTGTATTGCTAAAAGGTTATTTATTGTTTATTGTTATTGAGTTGATAGGTGAAGAACTAAGTTAAAACTTGAACTTGTGTTCAAGCGGCAACATTTGAATGCATTTCTTTTATTTTGCTGTGTCTCACTTGGCCGGGGATTTAGGGCAGCTTGTTTGCTTGACTTTTAACTACTTAAAAGTTGTGTTGGTGACTTACATAGTATGCTGATTTAATGCTAATTTGTGGGATTCTGTTACTCAATATAGTCTGCATCACTTCATGTCTTTCATGTGCGCTTGAAAGACTCAAATGGAGTCTGAATGTCTGCATAATCTATCGATGACTTTTCCTTACTGTTATTTCATTTACTGTGGTTGTTCCCTTGCTGTGCTACTTGAGGGATTTTTTAGTTCTTTTACGGTGGTTTGGGTTTTTGTGATTCTGTATGTTTTAAGTTTCCCTTTTCTGTCTACTGTTGTCCCTTATATTTTTTACCATTTGAACAGATATGTTCAGACTTATCTGGAGAATGAGAAGCAGAAGCATAGGTACTGAAGATTAATTCCATGAATGGATGCCTGTCTCCCTCAATGGATGTTTCGTTTACTGTCAAATAAAATGTAAAACATTCCAGCTGAGAAAAACAGCCATGGAAAGCAGCTTGTGTGACAAATTTGTAATTCTATTTTCAGTTATCATTTCACTTGACTCCTTATTCATGTTGATTAATTCTAGGTTGTCAATATTGAATCGGATTGTGCACATTTATTCACTCTCTTCCTCGTCAACCTATACGACTCTTTCATGTTAGCCAATGTTAGATGGTAACTGTTGGAGTGTTGGGGGCTGTGATTCAATGAAATCACAATTCAAGAAGTGTAGTGGTTAGTCATATGTCTTGATTCAATAGTACTCCGTATATATTTACAAGACAAGAAGGGAAAGTAAAAAAGTAACAATAATAAATAAAAATAAAAATTCAATGAATAAAAATAATGTATGCTTAATTCCGAAACGAGACTTAAATTTTCACACAAAAAGTTTTAATATTTAATATTAATAAAAATTGAAAAATCTGTGGGATACGGAAGCGAAGAAGGAAGGTCGAACATGACCTAAACTAAGACACTCCGCTCGCGCTCGGTTATCTTTATTTAGCGGCTGCCACATCAAATCTGTTATCAACGACCTTCAGCCTGTCTTCAATTTCGTTTCCTGGGGTTAGTATTGTCAAGGTAAGCTTCCTTTCTTTCGCCTTTTTCTAATTCCTGCTTCTGATTGCTGGGTTTCCTATTCATCCCTTAATTGCGTTAGAGAAATGAAAGAGACTAGTGAGCTAATTAAAAGTTCTCTTTAGGGTTTCAATTTGAAGTCTTGTTTTTGTGTTGAAGGGAATCACATTTTACCTCTGATATGCAACTGCTGAACCTTGCATTACAGAATCGCGAGAATGACTTCATTTCTCATATTAGTTATGTGTGTTACAAGCAGGTTAATTTTTTTGCTTGATGTGAGTGGAGATTGCCGAGACTCTTTACTGCTCAGTATGGTAAGTTGTCAGGTCCTCTTTTCTGTAGGCTGAGTAGTAGCTACACCATCCAATTATACTTCACCTCAGTCCTCAAAAGTTTAGTCAAGTTAACAATATTCTTTTTTATTTTATAACTGCTTGTTTTAGGATATATTCAAAAAAGCCTTACTGCATCCTGGGCCGCCTGAAAATTTTGCGCTTCAAACTATGCAAGAAGCCATCAAACCTCAGGTATTAAGAAATTCAATGACCCCTATACTTATTTTGCATGTGTTTGATTGCATGAAATTCTTGTAGGCTTTTCTATGCTTGACCTAGTCCCTCCTCCCATGTTGTTGGTTTTATAGATTTTTAGTCTATATTAGTTCACAGTGTCATAAAAACAACCAGACGTTAGCATCTTATTAGATTTTACATCATGACTTACGTTGCTGTGAATATATTTGTTTTGGATGACTAAACTATTTCAGGACCCTTAGGGTAAGAACTCATCAGTATTGTTCTTGACTTTCAACAGAAGCAAACAAAACTCATTCTTGACGAGAACCAATCGCTGGAAAATATTCTCCGAAAATTACTTCAGGAGTTGGTGGTATGTTGCTACTCTTGGTATTCAAAAAGTTGCAGTTTGCTATTTTGATGTACTGTTAATTTGTTATTAAGCTTCTTTAATTTTGTATTCTGTAGCTGTATTTTTAACAGCATGGTTTGCTTGGTTTTTATTGTATCAAAATATACATGAGTTACATTGTTACTAATAACTGATTTACTGTGAATGAGACGTCCCTACAAATTTTTGCGAGCTTGTAGTTGGCTATCTGAGTGTTAATTTCAGGACCCAAGTTGTTGGTAATCTTAAGTGTGCTGATTGCCTTTGTGATTTATCATTGAACAGTCATCTGCCGTTCAGGCTGGGGAGCAGATTATGCAATATGGGTTATCAATTGATGATGAGAATACTAGTCATGCTCAAATACCCCGACTTCTTGGTTTGTTCTTTTATTCCCTTTTCTCTTTTTTATGTACTGCTGATCTGGGGCTAATTTTTGATTTTGCACAAGTTTTTGTTAAAGAAACTAGTTATGCCACATATTATATGGCTTTTCAACTCTCGTATCTGCGAAATCTTATCAAGCTTAAAATGTTTATCTTTCTCACTATCTAATTATTTATCGCAGATATTGTCCTCTATCTATGTGAGAAAGAACATATCGAAGGTGGTATGATATTTCAGCTATTAGAAGATTTGACAGAAATGTCTACAATGCAGAACTGTAAAGATATCTTTGGATATATAGAGAGCAAACAAGACATTTTGGGAAAGGTAAATCAATGAGAATACTTCTCAGAGCTTCCTTCACATTTGAAAACAATGAGTGGTTACTGCTTTTTCAGTTATTGATGTGTCCTTTATATTTTATTATTGCGTAACTGACAGCAAGAGTTATTTGCTCGTGGAAAACTTGTGATGTTGAGAACATGCAATCAACTTCTTCGTCGCTTATCAAAGGTAAGACAGTAAAGCATGCTTATATTTTTTTGGCAGTACATATTTCAGCCAACTAACTTGGTCCTTGGTTTATTCTGGGCATTATTTTTTTTGTAAATTTCCACTTCAAATGACTATCTGTCTAATTAAAGTCATGTTAATAATCTAGTGTTTTTCTAAGTTGGGTTTATCATTTTCAACATGCACATGATTGTTTTTAAAGTGAAGCCCATTTTTACTTATGTCGGTGCGGTATCAGGCCACCGATGTTGTGCTCTGTGGAAGGATCCTGATGTTTCTTGCACACTTTTTCCCTTTGTCTGAACGCTCAGGTATGTTTCCAAAGTTATTCTCTCTTTTGTAATCTAATAATAAATTTTTAGGGTTCAAGCTTAAACAGAATTGTTGATGTGTCACACCTTTCGATCTTGCAGCTGTAAATATTAAAGGAGTATTTAATACTTCCAACGAAACTAAGTATGAGAGAGAAGCACCGGATGGTACACTTTTGGGAAGAATGCTTTAATATATGCTCTTCCATACGTGTATGTACTATGCAGAATGCTTAACATTCTCTCCTGTTTGGATACAGGAATGCCTATTGATTTCAACTTCTACAAGACTTTTTGGAGTTTGCAGGTATGGTGGTTAAGTAAGATTAAGGTTTTTTTTGCTTTATTTTATATATTAAATGATTCGAAAGTTCACTTGAAGGGAAGTGTATGGTTTTCTTTAATCAGTATGCCAGACGTATTTCAGTGAATCTTAAAGTATGTAGTTGGATTTCAGGAACATTTTTGCAACCCTCCCTCCTTGACCAATTCTCCTATTAAATGGCAGAAGTTCACTTCGAGCTTGACGGTATTGTTTTTTTGTTTTAAATCATCAAAATAAGTTAATTCATTGCATTAATCACTTGGAAAAAAAGATATTCTCTATATTTGTAAACCTTAGTGTTTGAAGTGTTATTCAAGCCACAAAAGGTCCCCTAAAATTTTGATGTGAATATATGCATAGGCTGTCTTGAATACTTTTGAAGCTCAACCTTTGACCGATGAAGAAGGAAATGCTAATGATTTAGAGGAAGATGCCGCTACCTTCAGTATAAAATATCTGACTAGCAGCAAATTGATGGGCTTGGAGGTTGTTATTTAACACTTTTTTTGCAAAATCAAAGATTTATTGGTGTCACAATTACTTGATGTATTATCTACAGCTTAAAGATCCAAGCTTCCGGCGCCATATACTTGTTCAGAGCCTCATACTCTTTGACTATTTGAAGGTAAAGTAAACTATGTGTGTATCATGCGGGAGCATTTTGCCTACACTATTCTCAAATACAAGATAAATTCATGTTTTGTCACGAGTGCTTGTTTATCGTAAATGTTATCTAAATAACAGTCAATTTATATTTGGTACAAAAATATGAGACACGCTATATCACCGTATTATCAGGAGTTAATTTAGAGGATAATGTCTTATCTTAATTAACAGGGTACTTTTTTGTCAATATTCGTGGAAATTGAGATGCATTAAAATGATTGTTCTACAATTCCGGGTTGTCTGTTAGCTGAAGATATCTTTATTTAAATGGCTGCACCTTATCTGATTGTAGGCACCAGGCAAGACTGAAAAAGATGTACCTTCCGATAGCATGGTTAGTGGCCGTTGCACTGTAATGTTATTCTCTGATGTTTCAACACAGTTTTCTATTGCTGATTAGCTTAACTATGGTTTTCGCCGCTGTTTATAAGGATTCTGCCAACTAATTTGGTTGTTGGGGATTGGCTTAATTTGTGCTTTGTTCTGTTTTGTTGGTCAAAACGGTAATTATTATCCTGGAAAATAATAGCTTTGATGGTTGAAACTCTTTGATGGTTTTGACATAAACTAATGTGGCAGTAAGCCATCATAACTTATAATAGACTAAAAATATGCCAGTTATTTGGATGTGATTCCAGTTTTAGCTTTTATCATTAGAACATGCTGATTCAAATAAGCTGTTTATTTAATTTGTAAGATACTAACTTGTAAGTGAGTTACTGGTTAAAAATATTCTGGAAATAGTAATAGAAATTAAGTATTGAGAAGAGCATGTAATAGATGTTCGGACTGACTCCAAGAGTATCTGTCACAGAAAGAAGAAATAAAGTCTTATGAGGAGCATGTGAAAAAGATGCTTGGAGTGACCCCACCTAATGGAAAGGAATTTCTCCGCAAAGTGGATCATATATTAGAGCGTGAAAAGAATTGGGTTTGTCATCTCTGCCATCTCTCTGTTTGCCCCCAGTCCCATCACAGATAGCAACTAAAAGCATTTATTAGTATGATTGTATTGCTCTTTTGATAACAGGTTTGGTGGAAGAGGGATGGCTGCCCACCATTTGAAAAACCTCCAATTGAAAAGAAAACTGGTATAGATGGAGCGAGAAAGAGGTGCAAATATTGGTTTACTAGTACGCTAATTATCATGTTTTGTGTTTCATACTTTACATATTGTCATCTGTTGTTTTCACCATGTAAAGGCCAAGGTGGAGACTGGGGAATAAAGAACTCTCTCAGTTGTGGAAATGGGCTGACCAGAATCCGGTTTGTGCCCTTTTGCCCCAGTCCCTATATACGATCTTAACTAGATTCATTGGTTATTTTTAATGTGACTTGACAATGGGCAAGCATTTTTGGGATGCAGAATGCCCTAACTGACCCTGAACGAGTCTGCATGCCGGCAATCTCTGACTACTGGAAACCTTTAGCGGAAGATGTAAGTAGCTACATCTCGCAGTGTTGCAAACCATTTTGATGGCAGTGTTAGTTTTATATAAAATGCTGTGCATCTGAGTTCTTTCTCACTCTTGTATAAAAATTCTCATTTAAACTAGTTGTTGCTCACTTATTCGAATCACAGATGGATGTTACAGCTGGAATAGAAGAGGAGTATCATCACAAAAATAATAAGGTATTTGTCTGCAGTTAAAAGCAGCATTTCAATCGCATATCTATGCTGGTTTAACATATACGGATTTGTCATTTTATAATGATTGATTGTTAGGTGTACTGCTGGAAAGGACTAGGTTTGCTGCACGTCAAGACCTGGAAGGATTTTCTAGAGTATGACTCTGTTTCTTGCTCAATTTGCCACAGTTTAGATACATACCATTTTGATGTCATGAGCCCAAAGGATGATGCTAATTCTGTGTTGCAGTTTACAGACTTTGGTATCGAAGGGGTGGTGCCAGTGGAACTTTTACCTCCTGATTTAAGAACCAAATATCAAGCAAAACCAAGCGATAAATCAAAACGTCCCAAAAAGGAAGACACAAAAGGAAATCAAGTGGAAGACCAGGTACTAAACATCCAAGCCACGTTATATATATTTTAGAATGTTGTTTTTATTACTCATCCATCAACATTGGCAATCATATTTGTTGTGTTGAAGACGGCCACTCCCTCAGTGAAAATGATGGTGAGGGAAGCAAAGCTGATACAACGGAAACAAAAGCAACACCAATGGATTCAGAGGAAGCAGGCGGAATAAGCAACAACCTTGACAATGCTCCACAAGTGGATGCTTCAATCCTTGAAGAAAACCAAACACAGGAAGGGTCAGATGATGATGATGGGAGTCCTGAAGCAGGTCAAATAGAACCAGATAATGAAGCAGAAGCTGGAAGTCCAGATGGTGATATTGACACAGCCGCGGCCGAAGGAGACCCAGAGGCTGATCTATAATCCTGCTGTCAAATCAGAACTTCAATCCCCCTTCCCCAAACTTTAGACGCTTGCATTGCAAGTAGAATATCAAATGTGTCATGACATCAATGAAGGATATAAGTTTAGTTTATTAAATTCCCGAATCATTTTTCATAAAATGATTTCATGTTTTTCGAATTGTTTTGCATACACAAATCTTAAATTCTTTTAAATAAGTTAACATGGTTTGTATATTTATTTGGCATGTATATTTTTTTAAAGTTCAATTCGCATTAATCCATCATGCATGCTAGATAATTCAGCCAATAAATTAAACAAGAATTTGCAAAGAAATCATTCAGAAACATCTTGAATCATGGATAAGTGTTGTTTTGGAAACTCATCTTCATCATCATCGAAAAAGGACAAGTCTTCATCAAAGAAAGACCATTCATCAAGAAAGTCATCCTTCAAATGTAACTTAGGTACGTTCGAGCATTCTAAAAATCCTGTAAAAACGATCACTGAGACAACTCATCAGATCAGCACAAAACAATCATCTTCATTATCTCAAACTGAAGTACGCCAGAATCAACCCAAATCAGATACCTCCCAACCAAGCACTTCTACTCCTCCCCAACCAAAATAATGGCAAAAATGATAGCATATGACTTGTAATAAATTAATATGTAAATAAATAAATAATATTTAATTTAATTATTATTGTTTTACAAGTTAGATAGTAAACACATCATTCTAGCTCGATATTCATCGTGATCATACTCGTACAGTATTGTCTTTTTCTTGTCAAAACCTGAACATGACGAAAGTACAGACGGAAAACTAGATCGAATATCAAGAAATCGCCATGACATTAGTTCGAACAGTACAAAAAAAAGTCTAAAGTTTCAATGACAGCAAACTTCATACATTCAGATAGGTGAACTGCAAATGGTTTCATACTTTCATGTCCCCTAATTGGTTGAACTTGAATAGATGAATACCTTTGATTATATTCTATCAAATTTCAGTACTTAAAAAAATACAATTATAATAAAAACCAATCACTATTGATATTCATCTTAATTAATTTGTAGTATTTTAGACTTTCATTCCTTCTAATTGTAACAAATTCATGGTATTTGCTTAGGAGGATTTCTCCAATAACTCATGGATCATTTTCAATGAGGAACAACTAAGCCACCAATGTTTTGTTAGCCCTCATCCAATTTGTGCAACATCCTTTTTGTAGTGAATACATAAGCTTGTTATAATATATCCGTAAAGACAACATATGCCTAGTTTATTAAATTTGTGTGTATGTTCTGAATACAGAAATCCTAATTATCGAAAATAAAAATACGTGGACGAATAGTTATTCCGCATGGATACTTATAAAAAGTTTGTTGCACATTAATAAGGAGTAATTATTCCAACAAGCATGCTAGAAAATTCAGCCTATAAAAATAAACAAGAATGTGTGAGGAGATCATTTCTCAAATACTCAACCATGGATAAGTGTTGTTTTGGAAACTCCGGATCTTCTTCGAGGAAGGAGAAGACTACGACAAAGACAGGTCATTCGACAAACAAGGCAACTTTCAAGTGTAACTTAATTACACTTGATTATTCGAAAAATCCCATTAAGACGGTCACTGAGTCATCCAATCAGAATAGTACGAAACAATCATCATCCTCATCACCGAAGTCCGAAGTACCCAAGACTCAACCCAAAGTAGATATCTCACAGGCAAGCACATCTGCTTCTCCTTTGGACAAAAACAAAGGCAAAATATGAGAGAATGTAAAGCTAATAAATTTATTGAATATGTAATATAAATAAATTGACTGTTTATTGGAATGTGTAAAAATACAAAAATCTTTAGCTAAAAACTTTAAATTTTTAGCTAATAAGTTATATTTTATTATATAATTTTTTAATTATATTATAAATCACACGTCACAAATTTGATTAAATTAAACAATCTATTAAAAAATTAGAGGAAAGCAGCTATAGTTCAGTTAAAAAGCTGGGCCAAGAAAGAGGTTCGTTGGGCCTGGCAAGAAGGCCAGTCAAAATCTGAAGACAAAAAGTAGTTTCGAATATTCGAAACTGGTATTAAAAATTTAGTTATTTACATTTGAGTCCTTTTCTACATTCTATATTATTATCGCTTCGACCCACCCAACTTTTGGTATTCCATATCACACCCCGCGGACTGCGCACCGGCTTCTCCAGATCGATTCCAATTCGCAACTTCTTCAACCCTTGATCCGCAGATTCTTCCGGATCTGATCAAACTATTGACTCCGCCTCCAATCCCTACACACCTCCGGTTTTCCCTTAGTTAAATTAAGCGTTTTTACGCTGCGTTGATTCCTAGGTTTTAATTTTAAAATTTGTCGTTATGAGGAAGAAGCTCGACACTCGATTTCCTGCGGTAAGTTTTGATTTTTGATATTTAGGGTTTTCGATCTGCATGATTTTGTGCTCAATTAGCTTGCCAATTTATTGATTTGTTTTTGACAAATTGGTTGAAAATTAGGGTTTGGGATTTTGATATGATTGGTGTTGATTTATTGTGTAACAGGCTAGGATTAAGAAGATCATGCAAGCTGATGAGGATGTTGGGAAGATTGCGTTGGCTGTTCCTGTCCTGATGTGTATGTGAAATTCCAATTTATCTATTTTGATTTTTTCAAAGTTTTGATTTTTCGGGTTGAGTGATTGATATGGTTTGTTTTTGTTTACTGCAGCTAAAGCGTTGGAGTTATTTTTGCAAGATTTGTGTGAACGTACATATGGAGTCACGGTTCAGACGGGAGCGAGGACGGTCAGCTCGTTGCATTTGTAAGTGAATAATTATTCAACGTATTTGAGCAATTAATCATGGACTTGATATTTGAATGGATGAAGTGCACTATTTGGAAAACATCATATGGGAGGGTTGAGTCGTTGAGACTTTACTCTTATCCTAGGTTTCCTGTTATTAATACTAAGTTTTCATTCGATTGCAGGAAACATTGTGTTCAGAGATATAACATATTTGACTTTCTCAAGGAAGTTGTAAGTAAGGTCCCAGATTATACCCATTCTGGTTCTTCTGGTGAAGTTCGAACCATCTCGAGGAGAAGGTCAGGATTTCTGTTTTTCGCTTTTAACGAAATTCTTTTTTGGAGATGCAGCTTTACTGACTGGATGGTTATGTGTATTGAATCCATAGCAGGAAAGTTGCTGGAGAGGAATTGTCGGATAGTGATGAGCAAACAAAAAGGAGTCGAATGGTAATGACATATTTTCTGTAAAGTGAATTATTCTTGTTCTAGCTATTAAACTCGCATTCTATTTCCATTTTAGGCAATTTAATTGTTTTAACATACAAAAATTACAAAAACGCAATCTTGTCAAAGGATTAACAAATGTTGACTTTGCAGCAAGAGATGAGCCATGCCACTGGCGGTGGGAGAGGTAGAGGGAGAGGCCGTGGACGAGGAAGGGGAAGGGTTGCTCGGGTGGCTGAACTAGATCATTATGAACATGATACCGAACCAGAATCATCCATGCCCATACTCGATGCCAGCAGAAGTATGGGTGGAGAACTGGCAAGTGGTGTGAAAGAAGAGGCTGATGGCTTGACGAATCCAGTTGTTCAGAAGTTTGATTTAAATGCAGAAATCAAAGAAAACGAAAGTATCCCCCCTATGGCCATCCCTGATAATACACCATCGCAATCTGCCATCCAACAAGAAAACCCCGAATTGCCTCTTACTGAAATAGACAGAATAGAAATCAATCCGCTTCAATTGGGGAGTATGAATTCGACATTTGATGACGAGGATTATGATGAAGATATGTAAACCTTTGTCAAGCTACTCAACTGGCAGCAGATAATTCCACAAGTTTAGATAGGACAGTGAGTTATGGTACACTGTCACTAGAAGGGAGGTTTGTTGTATGTACATAGGACTTGTGCTGTAGCATTTTCATTGTTAATGTAAGAACTATTTTACCATTTGAAAGTAATGATCAAAATCTCTAACTGACCCAAAAAGGAAGAGCTTCCAATTTCTTCAGTGCACCATTTGGCTACTCTTACCAGAATCTGGTTACAGTAGAGAGTTATCTTATTGTTCTACCTTAAATGTTATACCTTAAATATTTTACCTCACCTGTTTATCCTAAATGCTCAATGCAGAGGCTTCTGCTAGCTCTGGAGGGCTCTTTTGGCTACAGATGATCCTGTGTAAGCAAGCTGACTTATCATCTTGTAGTTCTTATGAGAAATTGCATCTTTGTTAAATATTGCGTCAGATAGCACAACTGATGCTGCTCCGCATGCAATGTAGTTGGCAACTGAGTCTGCATAAAGACGTCCATTACTGTCAGATTAGAGACTACACATTACGATTATTGAGAGATACGAGTAACCAACCAATTGTTATGCCTTGAGAAGCAACCATTGGAATGTGAGGAAATGGTTTTTTGAGAGCTGTTATGTACTGCACACCTCCCAGGGCAGACACTGGATATATCTGTTGATGTCATTGAGAAATATGCCTTGAGGTTGGGAATCTTAAAAAGTTATGACATGTGGGAATTGGCTCACTCACCTTGACTATATGTGCTCCAGCCATGTGCGCGGTTAATATCTGAAAGTAATTGAGTCAACTCCAATCGTTAGTTGGTTGTAGGCAACAGGGATTCACAAAGAGAGTGATAACCTACCTCAGTTGGAGTCATAACTCCTGGTATGTACAGAAAATCACCATTTCTTGCAATATTCAGAATTCCCTGAGTCAGAAAACTAATTTAGGAACTTCGCAAAGGAAAGGAGGTATGTTTTGAAGTGAAAGATGCATTCTGATCACTACATACTGTCACAGTTGCAGGACTCATGACGAACTTGGCTCCGCAATCCACAGACTTTTTGGCATCTTCGGTTTTCAAAACAGTGCCAACCTGTAAATAAATTGAAATCTTTTCACATTTACTCCGAACAAGTTTGAGCAGATTTCACCATTTCTGACAGATTTTCTGTAAAATTTATCAAGGAATGGTGCAGTTTGTTTACCCCTATGGTAGAAGTGGGATAATCTCGAACCAAGTCTGCTACAACCTGAAGAAAGCGAGCAGATTTCAAGCATTCAGTAAGAAGAGCATGCTCATAAAAAGGTTAGATAGGATTCTAAGAACCTGAAAAACCTGTGGTGTAGACATGACAATCTCAAGCTGCAAAGGAAAGATGAAGAACAGTAAACAAGTGTCAATGCAAATCAGTATTGGCATCGAAAAATGATGGATAGAAAAATGAAATCAATATATCTTACAACTGATATGCCAGAACTGAGGGCTGCCCCTGCTGCTTCTCTAGCCACATCTGCACTTCAAGAAAAAAAACAAGAAATCATTCTTAAAAAACTGTAGAAATAAACATGTATTTGGCAAAACGAAAATCACGAAAGAGCTGAACAAACCTTGGTGCTCGAAGGCAAGCAATGATCCCAGAACTAGTGATTTCCGAGAGAGTTTTTAAGACGGGAGGAGTTGGGTTTGTGTGGCAGCAAGAAAGAATTCTCAACTGATGATTTTGATGAAGAGCAGTACCACTACCACTAGTGGTATTTGAGTATCTGGGAGGTAATAAGGAGAGAATGAATGGCAGTGACAAGCTAGATTAGCCATGTCAAGTTCACTACAAAGAGCTCTGTGGTTAAGGTTTTAGATATTTGTGCACAGGCCACTTTGCTTACAAGAACCGGATAAGGTTGTCCTGGCCTGCTATGTTTTTATTTATATTGCATAAATCTGCAGTTACCATTATGAGGCAATGACTCAAAAATTCACACACTGCTGAAGTTGTTTGTATACACACTGTCTAGGTTCAACAGAACTGGCTGAAGACATTTAGGTATATACACGCATATGATTCTTACTCCCTCCGTCCCATTTTGTTTGTCCAAAAGTACAAAATACACGGTAATTAAGGTAGAAAGAGGGTATGAAATGTGTGGTTGAGAATATATGATTAATAAATAAATGAGTAAAAAAATAGAATGTGTGGTGGAGAATGAAGGAAAGTGGACAAACTTAAGGGGACACCCAAAATGGAAAGTGGACAAACATTATGGGACAGAGGGAGTATTAAACACACTGTGGGGAATCACTTAAGTACCGAGTCTCTTTAACTATTATAAATCAATTTGAAACACTTCGATAATAATATATGCACTCCAGTGTCATTGTTTCCTAGTTTCAACTTTGAACATAGAAGCCAGCTGTTAATCACTTTGTGGTCTAAACAAGTTCCAGAGCTTGAGGAGGATGGATGCTCTTTCAACAATAAGGGACATTTATGATGCTGACTGTATTCTACCTGATAACTCAGGTGTAACCACCCACCGCATGGAAAGCAATAAAATATGCCCTCACTAGGTTGCAGCATGTTGTTTCTCTGCGAGTTGACCTTTTAGGTAGTCCATAACAGATGCGCGCTGCATTTGGGAAACAATACAGTAATACACATCAAACTTCTAAGTGAATGGAGGTGTGGTAACGACAAGCCAGTCATTAGAATCTCACCTTTTGCTCAAGAGTCGCTTCATTTGAACTTAAAGTCAAAGACTCCAGCAGTTTTATGCCTTCTTGAAATCCTTCTACTGCTATGTCTTCATTTCCAAGGTTGCGGTCAATATCAGCTACTTTTGCGAGAGAAACTGCCACATCTAAAACCTGCAATTACCAGACACATGAAGATGGTCACCAAACAGTCAGATGATCATCAGAGGGAACTCTGAAAAAACAGACATACATTTTAACCCAAACCCTTATACGCTTAGTGTTTATTGATATACTCATATATATATACTCTGCCGAACTGGCATATTAACACACGACCTAAACTTAAATGTGTACAATAACTAAGATTACACTGCTGCTTTATCTCAATCAGTAATAAAATGGTAAATGCAACAAGAATTCCTACAAATGTTGGTAGGCATTGTCATCTTTGACATGCTTCAATGAGAATTTTATTACTTTGACATCAACAGACAATCGTGTTAGTTTTATATGTCATCTGTTTTTCATGGTTGTTCAGGGAATAAACCATCTTGTGATTCCGGATAACATAATATAACTGGAACCATTAAAAGTAACTTTGGCTACTGAAATATTTATAGATGCCAAACATAAATGTTACTTGGGATATATGCCAGCTGAGCTATTCCATATCTTCCAGGAATCAAATATGAGTCAATTGAGGACTAACATCAACATTATCAAATAATCCAGCCACAAAGAGCTAACATCCCCAGCAGCCTTTGATTTTATATTATAAATATGCAGGATTATCTCATGCAATAGGCAACCTAAAATGGATGCACCCAAGGGAGTGAGTTTAATATATTCCAAACTAAAACACTCTGCCTTCTCCTAAAGTGAGTTTAGTTCGGTACTGTCAGTATGTTCATCCCTCATTTGATTATAAACCCGGAAGAAATATTAATAAAGAAAAGCCTCGAGCTAGGTTACCAGAGATGAAATATTTCCATGATGTTTAGCAGCTTCACGGCGGACATTAAGAGATCGGAAATAGTAAGACCTTGCCGATTGCAGATCTCCACCGTAATATTTTAGATCTCCAATTTTATTAAGTGACACAGAAAGTGTATGAAGAATCTGTACCAGATGAACATTACGCATTAGATAAAAAATACAAGCCTTTATAATATGAAGTACTAAGAAGTGCAAAAGGGAACCCACCTCTTGATCTTCAATTGGTAGCTTCTGTAAAAATTCGACACTTTCTTCATAATGAAGAATTGCAGACTCAGACTCACCCAATGCTCGGCTGCATTAATTTTTTTTGTTAAATCCACGATTTGAGTTAACCAAAAACATAATTCAATACCATATAAAAGTTGCTGACTATTGCAGTACAAAGCGACAAAAAAGAGATTAGTCACGTATACAAAGAAAGCTTGAAGACATTTTGGGATAAAGCAAAGATTGCTACTTGCTAGTGGCTACCCTATGTCCTGTAAAAATGATTTATGTCCAGCTGCAAGTCTCCAGCTTTTTGTGAGAGAGTAATTACAGTCTCAAAGCTTTTTGTGAGGGAGTATATAATACAGGTCGTGCGGACACAGATTGACCAGACTAACAACAGTAGCCAATTCCCAACAGTCTCCAAGCATTCCAAGAACAGCTCCTAACTGTGAACAGAGCTCTGATGTGGTCCCTAATACTTTTAACTGTTCTCTTATATCTTCTGAGCAAAGGGACAATCTTGATTTGGCACTCTCAATATTCTGAGCTCGAAACGCCTGCCCAGGGCCAGAAAAATAAGCGTCAAGTAGTGTGCACATGATGATTGAATTACAATAAAAAAAATAACAGAAATTATTTGCAGAGCACAACCGGATTATTTGGATTATGATGAAAGAAATTTATGATTCCGGTTAAAGAAAACAATAAAGCTCACCCTCATTGCATGCTGTACCAAAAAGGCACCTCTTTCCAGGGATACATCCTCATATGTAATAGTCTTTTTATTATCTTCACCCTTTGCATCAACCTCTGGAACAGACCTCCTGATTCTTGCATGACCATCAATAAAACGATCAACAACAGCTTGCAGATCGGGATCCGGTTCAATCTTCTCAATGTCAGCTCCACATAGAGGGCAGTCCTTAAATCGTGAAACACATGCACTGATATACAGCAAAACAAACAAGAAAGTAAGGATCCACCGACTGCCTATAATAAATTGTAAACAACATGAAATTCTCAATGACGTACAAGCAGAAAACATGTGAACAGGGCACTGATCTACTACTCTTGAAGAGAAGTGCTTGACATATCACACAGCTGAAAGGACCAATCTTGAATGTCTGGGAATCAAATCCATATGGGCATTTCGCAGGAATAACACCGGCTTTTGAAGAATCTGTATCAGCTTTATCTTGCACATCCCCATGTGGTTTTTTCTCATCCTCATCGGGAGTATTTGTTGAACTTTTATTAGGTTTGTGAAGTTTAGCAAACGGGCAACTTTTACCCTTATCCTCACTATCCGTCTGGGATTTGCTCTGACTTTCATTTTGCTTCTTTACAGAACTGTCATCAGGCCTAAGAGCCTTTGCAAACGGGCAAACTGATGCCATACGAATCACCTAACTGCTGCACACAAAAGGCATAAGCAAAATCAGACTTGCACAAATGTAAACACAACACAGCTTCATCAATAACCTAATCAAGCACACTACGATAACCCACAACGCCAAAACTGACAGAAACCCTTCTTTTCTAATTCACCAATAACCCAATCGAGCAGCAACAAAGTCTCGATTGAAATTGTTGAAAATTTCTTTAACTAGGGTTTGAAATTCGACAAAAATAAGAAAGAAAATAAACAAAGATAAAAAATTCGTAGATGATAATTCACCCGAAACAAACCAGAGATCGTAAAGCTGGATAGAATCGGAACGGAATCGAATTGTCGGAGATCGAAGACGACGACAAATGGAGCTGCGATTTTCGTAAGATGGGAGTTGTGAAGTTCAATCAATCATCTGCCACAATTTAATTTCTTAATATATTTTCATTTTCTTATAAACTATTAATACATTTAAATTTTATTTTAAATAAAAATAAAAATTATCAATACTAGAAAAAAACAACAGAACTACAGATTACAGAAGCATGAAATGTGAAGTACTCCTTTTCCACTTGAGCCTCTGATCCTGACACCTACTCGATCTTTTTCCGGAAAGTGAACCGAGACTTGAATGTTGAAGAGAAAATATCCGCAAACAGACTGTACTGAAGAACAGCGTAGAAGGTGACCGGAATACAAGCCATTAAGGTTATAGGAATGGTAGCTTTCCTCGACCCATGTTGGAAAACAATGAACATACTAGCAGTGAACGCCACCATCATCGTAACTATCGAAATAAAGAGAGTCAGAAGTCCCAAGCTCAGTTTAGTCGGCAGTGAATGCAGGAAATCCTCTTCTTTATAACGAGATGTGAGGATGGATAAGAACATTAGTATGCAAGTTGTTGAGGAAAATAGCGACATGGAGTCTGATATCACGAAGATCAGGAACGGCTTTTTTGTTAAGTAGTTTGGATTTCCATTGTCTTGAGTACCTCCGGGGAGTGTAAATGCAGCTGCAAACATTACGGTTGCGATTAGTGTTGCGACTAGCATGCATGAATTTGCAGTTGTCTTCATCCATTGCTCTCCTTCCTTTAGTAATTCTTTGTGATCAGCTGTGAATAGCTCATTTGGTGTTAGATTTTCTCCGTTTTTTCGTTCCTTGTAAGACGGTTGGACTATCTTCTCCACTTCCTACATTTTGCTCGACGGAGTTAAGGAATGAACTTCAAGTAACTGAATAAAGTTCTGCTGATTTGATTCGACGAAAGTAACAAAAATGTACCTTAAACCAAAGGAGTTCTCTCTGAAGCTGAAGAGCTGCCCCGGAAACAATATTCAACCGGTCAGCAGGAGCAATTTTAGCAGCCATATGTAACATGTTATTATTTCTGGTATCATCATATAGAGCTATGAAGTCTTTTATGGCTCCGATTTCATATATCATCCTGAAAATACTTTCTTGTCGATACCAAACTGCTACGTGAAAGATGCTTCGCTGACGGTGATCAACTTTCCATATCAAATCTGGATAGGAGTCCAGAAGTATCTTCACAAACTGCACATTTCCTAATGCAGTTGCTACGAAAAGAAGAGGCGAAGGTTCTCGTATAAGGTTTGATATTTCTTTGTCCTCTAACTTAGACTAGGTTCCATAGCTCATGGACTAGATTGAGTGCTTCACATTTCCTGGCAAGTCTCTTGCTGCCAAATATACCAGAGCCTGAAATTACGATCAGATCGAAGTGAGAAATGTCAATGCCATGTAGCGACTAGTAAGATAAATGTCTGAAGTTTAAGGATGTTTTACATGAGTTTACCAAACCCTCCCACAGCCCTCTATCTTGGTGAACTTTTGATGACAAAGGCTTCCTAGCCAAAACATGGAGTGCAGTTTCTTTATACTTGTCTCGAGCTATTGCCAATGTTGGATGTTTTTTCAGTAAGCCTAAGGCCACATCTGTAGACCAAATTCCACTGTCATTTAGGGAGATCGAATATGTTGATAAATGGCGTAAACTTACCATACAAATCGGTATTGATCAGGGAAATGAAAAGATTGATGAGATCAACAGGCTTCAGTTCTTCATTCACATCAGTCAGTGGTAACAAATACTGCACCATTTCTCTATGGCCTAACAATGCAGCCATATGCAGTGGAGTCATACCTCCACTAACCAAGGAATCCTCATAATACTCAAGACTGCCATATGCAGTGGAGTCATACCTCCACTGCCTCGAACACGAGGCAGCTGCTCATCCCTATCCACCATAACCCTAGCAATGTCTACAATTCCTGAAGCTGCAGCAAAGCACAAAGCAGTATTGTTGATTTTATTAGGCAAAGCAATATCATCATTTTTCATCAGTTTCACCAGCTCCTTAACAAAATGGAGATTTGTAGCTGCAGCAGCAATGTGTAAGCCAGTTTCCCATTCTCTACTAATCCTCGAACGAACTATCTCCGGATGCACTTCACAAATCCCTTTCGCCGCATTCCAGTCACCTTTTATTGCAGCTTTGTAGAATGGAACACCATACTTGAGATATATATCCTTAGTTTCCACTGACATTCGTGCACCAAGATATATTTGAGTATGCGCAATCAGGTAAAAATAGTACTTCAAACATTTTAAAGGTTGTTCTTACTTGACAAAAGGTATAAAGTGGGTAAAGGAGGCTGAGGAGCTGTTGTGACCTCAACAGTTCCCTGAGAAGCTCCTCCCACACTATTTCCCTCAACCGCTGCGGTATTATCATTTTTTCCCAACCCTTCCCCTCCCGGATTCTTTCGACCCATTTGCTCTACTGATCCACACAGTAACTGGAGAGTTTGAGACTCTACTTACTGAGGGAAAAAATCACTGGAAAAAAACAGGAAGGTATTCAACAGGTCTGGATCTCAATGACTTGACCAACCTCATAAGTAAATAACCAAAACTATAGTTATAATAATGTTGGGGCTGCTAAGCCAAGCCAACAACCATTCTTGACCAGATCTGTTGATCTATTTCACAGTGACAAACTAGGGCTGTGCCATTAGATACCCTCAAATATTTTAATGTGAAAAAATGTATGTATTGATTTTTATATTTTGTGACAGTAGAATCTTTAAGCTAAAAGCAGAAGAAAAGAATGAGGGAGCTTGTGTGAAACGGTAACGAGATTCTGATGTGGAGACGAAGGTTGTTCGCAGGGGTTGTGCAGGTGGCCGGTTCACCCACCAATATTTTCCACCGCCACGTGCTCACTTTCTGTGTTTTCTGGTTTGGTCCTATTTTTTTTGGTCGTTATTTTGCCAGGAGTGGCGACGGTTGCTTGCTTCTGTTCGCTGTTCACTGGTTTTTCAGTTGCTGCTGTGGTGTTGATTGAAGCGGCGGTGTTTCGTTCGCTGCCGCTTGCTTTCGCCGTCAGTTTTTGTGCTGCTTTGGTGTCCAGCTAGGAGAGGAAGGAGTTCGGTTGTTCAGTTGTTTTGCGCTCATCTGCTGGTTGATTCCTGCTTAGGCCTTACTGTTTTGGTTGGGTGCTTGTTCTCGGTGGGCTTCCGGGTGTTGTTGTCCCCGTTTTGTTTCTTTTGAGCTCTGATTGCCAACCTGCTGCTGTCTCCATTGGTATGCCTCAGTGGTTCCGCTCGTTGCCGGTGGTGTGTGCGCCATCGGTTTTGTCACCTTCCACGTTGTTGTCGCCGCGGATGGCGTCGTCGACGGCGCTGCATATTTCGGTGGACACGTGTGCTGCTTCTTCATGGCTTCCTGTGGTCTCCCCACGTGTCCAGTCGCTTCTCTTCCGTGTCACTCTGTCCCGTGTTGTTTACGTGCTGCTTTTTCCTGTTAGCACGTGGCTCACTTCCTGGCTGCCACGTTGCCTGCGTTTAAGGGTGTTATCTCGGTCAACATATTCCTCAAGATCCTGGTCAACGTCCTACTTCATTTCTGTCCAGTATGGACTCGTATCCAGGACACGTATTGTTGCATCATGCTGCCATTACACGGGGGTCTTAATCTTTTTCACCTACAGTTCCCACCAAGCTATTTCTCACTATTCGGATTACACTTTTAAAGTTTCAACTGAATCATCTTCTATTATCACGGAAATCAGGATAGTTTAAGAATCTAGCGTGGTGTTCCCTTTCGTGCTCACTTAAGTATCTGTCATTTCTTATTCTTTATGGGTACCGAGGCAAAGTACTCGGTTTAGTCATTTTCAATTTTCTAGATATCTAGACTAGACTGGGTCAGACTAACTTTTAGTTAGCCTTTTAAGTCCTCCAAATGTATCTTTGGCTTTTAAGCCTTTCAATCAAAAAAAAAAAGCAGAAGACAAGAATGCAGGTGCCACTTATGTAGTATTAAAGAATGCTTGTTTCAATATGTGTTCATATCAATTTCTCTTTTGTCACAAGCTCCAAAATGTTACAATATCCAATCCAGTTTCAGTTTCACTCATCACTTTAAACCAATACTTGGCTAGTTTATAAATAAGCACTGATTCCCGCATATGCGGATTATTTCCTAGTTGCACTCCTGGTGGTGTGGACCTTGTCTGTTCTGAGCAACCATATTCAGTAGGCAAGAAAAGGCTTGAATGTTAAGATGAGTCCAACGAGTTGCACTAGATTCAGTGCAAAAAATACTAGCTGGTTGCCGGGGAGGAAGGAAGCATGTGCGCGTTTTTGTCCCATGGAGAATCTGTCCCGGAATGAAAAATGGGTTCAGTTTTCAAGTTATTACTCGAACGAAGTGACATGAAAATTATGGTGTGATAATTTACTTACATAGCTCCTCCTCCAGCAGGACCAACAGCTTTAAATATCGACATGCTGGTTAATGCAATGCCATTAGCAGCTCCTCTCTGATGTTGATCCTGTTGCGGGGAAAATCAGAGAGCGGAAAGTTAGTAAAGAACTTGAAAGTTTTCTAGGGAAGTCGAAAAAATGGAACAAAGGATGCAAAGATCAGAAGTAATTATTACCACAGCTCGGTTTTGTAAAATAAATATTCCAGTGATAATTGTCGTCTAATAACATTCAAGAAAAGAAAAATTGTCAGATGATCCTGTAATTGTAAAAGAGAAGACGAAATATATGAAACTTACAAAAAGGATACTCTTAGCGACGGATGCAGCATTCAAAGCCACAGTCATGATAGTACCGTCAAGTGATGATATTAACGGGTAGCAGGAGAGTAAGAGAACTGATAGAGCCTGTGGAAAAAACGTAGTATTTGCTTCATTTGATTTTAACATTCAATGAAATACCCCAAGCGATCATGGAAAAGAATAACTTACAGCAGATACACGACAAGCTTTAACTGCCCCAAGTGATCTCTCCACACATGGATATAGAGTAAGCTGGAAGATAAAAATGCCCACTCCTTGAAGATTGTGAATCGAAATGAAAACAAAGTTTCAGCAACAACATATCATTAACATATGTAGACATATTCGGTACACATTCACCTACTGATGTCAAACAAGATATAAGGTCATTGAGGTCATGAGCATACCTGTGACTCCAAGGGTTACACCAACGTCTTGGGTGGTCAAAGATAAACCTCCAAACTTTCTAGGACTCACGGCCCATAAGGAGAAGATCTGGAACAATATGAAACGATCAATTTAATCAAGTGAAAAAAAATTAAGGCCGAGACTAGGAGAATTTCATGTAGTTATGTACCTCAGTGTAAGCGCTGTCATGAAGTGAGAACACGCAATAGAGAATGATAGATGACATTAGTGGCCAGTTTTGAAGGAGATTCATCCAAGAATGTGAACTTTCTAATGGTTCTTTATCGTTAGCTTCTATTGGAGCCTCAAGGAAATGAAGAGCATCATGTTTTTCGTTCTTTTTATGCATATGTAAGGTTTCCTACAACAACCAGCCAATTGGTGAGAATGACATGTTTACATCAGCTAAAGGAAAACAGGTACTGTCCAAGCAGAGGCATATAACAGAAACAAATGGAAGTGGCTGCTAATATTCATTGAGAATTTTTATGTGATAATGAAACTCAAAACAAAGTTAGAGGATTACCGGAAGATAGAAAACAGGTATCAGCGCTCCAAGTGCAAATATAGATATGCAAACACAAGGTAAGAAGTATGGAAATCTGCAACCACAAAGTGTGAACAGTAGCATCGATGTGGAATGTGGGAAACTCTATTAAACAACCCTCGAGTAATCATCAACTTACCTCCCAAAGATCGAAGTTTTGCTGAAAAGATTTGGATACTTGTCAGCAGGCTGCATCATGACCAAGGAAACAACGTAATATTGTGCTCGAAAAAAACAAGAAAAATACTTTCTTATTTGAACTGTTGGTACCTGAGAAAGAAAACCTCCTAACGCAGGACCAATGATTAGTCCAATTGCCCACGCAGAACTAACCTGAAACAATTTGAGGCAATTACATTTACCTGTCTGGATACATAATTGTAATGTTGTTCGAACGAATATGTACCACTGAAAGTCCGATAGATTGGTGTTCTTCCCTGAACATTTCCATTGCATACGCCTGCACAGCAAGAAACACATGATTTAAAATCAGAAACTACGAATGGTAATATAAATCTTTTTTCCAATAGTTAAACCTTGGGTTGAAAGTTGAAACATTAAATAAACACATACTCAACATACCTTAATGGGACCGATGATACCATTAGTAAGACCTAGGAGAAATCTACAACCTACAGCCATCCAGAAGTTCACACTGAACCCAAACAATGTGTTCAAAATAATCCTGTGCAACGACAAAATGAGAAGAACATCAAAATTTGACGCAATATGGTACTAATATTACTTAACTACTACTAAAAAAGTCTCAGCTTTGAGTCACTCACACTGATACTATTCCAAACCAAATTACAGGTTTCCTACCATAGCGGTCCGCAATTACTCCCCATAATACCGATGTCAAAATTCTTCCAACCATGAGGGCAGAACCTAAACATTTCAACAAATTTGTGTTTCTTTTAGAGCAGAAGAATACGCAAATAACCTTACGAAAATTCACGACAGACAAATGATGTCCCACCCACATAGCCAGCATAAAATCCAATGTCTTCATCTCTTTCTGCTATATGAAAATCTCTTATCTGCAAGAAAAGCCATCACATAACACCACCTAACCCAATAAAACCGGGCAGAGGAGACCGTACAGAGTCGCACCATAAGCTAAATACACTCACCATAAAGTAAAGGAACGGATACAGCGATGAAATAGGAAGAGCTGCAATCAAAACAAAAACAACATAAACAAACATGAAACAACACACAAAATCAACAATGAATCAAAAATGGTGAAAAAACAGAACATGAAATCAAAGGCTTCAAACATGACAATAAAAGGCATTACCATTGCAAAGAACGACAACCCACATCGAAACAAGGTGTTTAACAGGCAACCTACTGTTTGCCTTCTTGCGCATGTCAACTTGGCAACCTGGACAGCCCTCAACGTAATAATCCTTCTCCAACAACGCCTCTCTGTATTCCTCTTCCGCCATGATCTTGTCAAATCAACACCTTTATTTTCTCTATAACAAAATTGCTCCAACAAAAACGAATCCTTTTTTGTCCAGATTAAATAATTGTTTTGAAAAACGACAGTGAAATGGGGTTTTGGAAATCTACGTCATTGTGGAAGTTTTGTCTATCGAATCTGTCATGATCTTTTGCTGGATTTTGAAAATTTGTTAGCTTTATTTAGTATGTAATTTTATAATAACTTTATTTATTCATACAAATTCAATGAATAAACTATTTTATTTTATTTCCATATGTCACGTAATCATTTCCCATATTACACTTTCAATTCCGGTAAGAAATTAAATTTTTTGTGAGACTTAGAGACGTAAATTGAAAAGATATCTTTCTGTCTTACATAAATTTATTGGTACTCCTTAAACTCTTTCCTACACATTCATTAATTTAAAATTTCGATTCTTAAAACGACATGTTAACATTCATTAACATTCCACTAATGTTTTGGAAATCATTCATTTGTCCTAATAAGGCATTTTTACAGAAATTTATCCTGATATATCATTAATTTTGCAAATTTAAATATAAAATTACAACTTCGCAAAAAGGCCGGCCCAAGTTTTCTTTGATTCAGTTGGAATGTATGTGAAAAAGAGAAGGGCCGGCCCAAAATGCGCGGTGTGAGTTATAGGCAGCTGGTTTTGGTAGGTATATCGGATACAGACAAATCCCGTGAAAGTTAGGAAAACCAAATGCATCAATCTCTAATATTAATTATTACTCTAACTAATTTCTGTAATATTAAATTTAAAAAAATCATGCACTGCATAAATATGAACGCCCTTGACAGTTGGGGTGTCACCTTATCCAAATCAAAGTGTCCCCTTTTTGATGGAAACGATACGAGACTCCCTACTGCCCACTTCCCCACGACACCCTCAAAATTTAACTTAAATGTGGGGATGCCCTAACTTTATGGTGAAGGAAAATGACAGAAACACTAAGCAGATGACTCCCACATAAGACGGTCTATATTTTAACTCGTGGAAAGTCTTCAGTTTGCACGTTCACCATCATGCACATGTTTCCTTTACATATGTTCACGGTTAACTTTCCAACACCCATACTCAAATTCAGTTCAGTAAAAATTATTTGTTATATGTAAAACTATATAAAATACATGAAATTATAATAAAAGTCGTACTGTTTTTAATACTCGCAACAAACAGAAGCGCAATAATGTATCATGTTCCGTCAGTTACCATGTAAATCAGAAACGGAAGTTCGTTTCACACGTTACAACGTTTCATCTGTTACTATTTGAATAACGGTTACGTTATCACAGTTAATAAAATATTTAATCATTTTTATAAATATAAAATTGTTAATAAATAAAGTAAGTGTTTAATGCGTGCCACTACGCGGAAGATGGAGCCGACTGTTTGACAGCCGACATATTAAAGAGGACGCCACCACCACCATGACCAATTTAACCATGGTTAGATTTTAACTCATCATTAGTCAACTTTTTCTCTCTCACATTATCTTCTTCAGCTTCGATTTGCTTTCTCGCGTCGCGACAAGATCCTCTACCGATTTCTGGGGGCTTCATTCTGGAAACGATGATTGGAGCTGATTGATGTTGTGAAAGTTAGCGACTTTGGTTAGTAGTTGAGTTGACTGGTTTGAAATTCTGGATGTAAGAACTTATGATTAATTGATTTATGGTTTTTTGTAGTTGCAGCTGTTGATATATCTTGTTTTTTTGAGATTTTTGTTTGAGTAAATTTCTGTGCTTTATGAATTTGCTGGTCTTTTTGGTCAACGGGTCTGATTTTGTTTGACTTTTAGCCCTAAAGATGTGTTGTGTTGAATGATTTGGGTTTGGCTGAATGGAATTTAGGTGTTTTAGCTCCCCAAAGTCTAAAGCTTTTTGTTACTAATCAATGAAGGATTAGTTCCTTGAATCTGAGAATATCGTCTTTGCTGAGACTTTTTCTTGATTTACGCAATTTCTAAGCTTTCTTTGATGCTCTTTGTTGAATATTTTTGACAGGCTGTGTTACTTCATTTGCAGGAAAGCGATCAAATTTGATTGAAGAGTCGGAGATATTGTTTTGTGCGGCTTTTTGTTACAAGTGAGTCTATATTTTGATAAATTAAGCTAGTGATTTGTGTTGATAACTTGTAACTCATGTTCAATTGGGATGGCTTGCAGGAGGAATATAATGAGCATCTTTGAGGAAATGAGTTTTTGTGACAATCTTGACTTCTTCTCTGCTCCCCCGGCGGAAATAGTTGTGTCGCCTGAGGCAACGGTTGAGGAGGATTATACTGATGATGAATTGGATGTTGATGAGTTAGAGAGGAGGATGTGGAGGGACCGAATGCTACTTAGGAAGTTAAAGGAGCAACATAAAAATAAAGAAGGGTTTGATAGTGCAAAGCAGCGTCAATCGCAGGAGCAAGCTAGAAGAAAGAAAATGTCTCGTGCTCAAGATGGTATTTTGAAGTATATGCTTAAGATGATGGAAGTTTGTAAAGCTCAAGGGTTTGTGTATGGGATCATTCCTGAGAATGGTAAACCTGTTAGTGGGGCATCTGATAACCTGAGGGCTTGGTGGAAAGAGAAGGTTAGATTTGATCGTAATGGTCCTGCTGCTGTTTCAAAGTACCAGGCAGATAATTGTATTCCGGGCAGGGATGAGGAGAGTGAAGCGGTGGGATCAACGCCGCACAATTTGCAGGAGCTGCAAGATACCACTCTTGGGTCACTGTTGTCAGCGTTGATGCAGCATTGTGATCCGCCTCAGAGGCGTTTTCCACTTGAGAAGGGTGTTGCTCCTCCATGGTGGCCTACTGGAAATGAAGATTGGTGGATACAATTGGGATTGCCGAAGGACCAGGGACCACCACCATACAAGAAACCGCATGACCTGAAGAAGGCATGGAAAGTGAGTGTTCTGACAGCAGTTATCAAACATATGTTCCCCGACATTGCCAAGATCCGCAAACTAGTTCGTCAGTCCAAATGTCTTCAGGATAAGATGACAGCCAAGGAGAGTGCTACTTGGCTGGCCATAATAAACCAAGAAGAGGCTTTGTCTAGGAAGTTATATCCTGATCTCTATCCACCACTAAGTGCTGGAAGTGGCACTTACGTCATTGATGATACTAGTGATTATGATGTTCAGGGGGTAGATGAGCTGAACAATGAATATGAGAATCAGAAACCTCAAGATGCGAACATGTATAGTTTGAGGACTGGAGGAGCTCAAGACAGGATAATATATCAGACACCAGCTCCTACTGTTAAAACTGAGATTTTAGATGGCAGTCTAGATTTCTATCAAAAGAGAAAGCTTCCATCTACAAATGATGTGCAAATGACGATGGATCACAAAATATACACATGTGAGTATCCTCATTGCCCCTATGGTGATTACCGTCTCGGATTTCTTGACAGGACCTCCAGAAATAATCATCAGAGGAGCTGCTCTTACCAAAACAGCTCTTCTCAAGGGTTTGCCGTGCCAAACTTCCAAGTTATCAACCAGAATATAGCTCCTGTTAACATTTCTTTTTGTCAACCCAACCCAACAGGTGGATTTATGAATCAAAATCCGCTCCCCAACACTAGGCTTGAACTTCCTGAAGATGCACAAAAGAAAATATCTGAGCTTATGACAGTCTACAATGCTAATCTACATCAGAACAGTGGTACGGATGGGGTTGGGCGTCTTGAGCTCGAGCAGCCCCAGCAACAGCAGCAGGTTTGCCTACCACAGCCCCAGCAGACATTTCAGTTCCAAATGGATGACAACCTTTATCCGCAGAGGCCTATGTTGGGAAACAATATGCCAGGAGATACAAACATGTCGTTCAACAATTCAGTCTTCTCAACAAATGGAATTCAGTTTGATCAAACCCAAGTGTTTGACTCCCAGTTGTGCGCTAATACAAACGACAATATGCCCGATTTCAGATTTGAGTCACCATTCAACTACCCATCAACTGATTTTCCCATGGATCCCCAAACAAAGCAAGATATGGCCGTCTGGTATACATGAAGAACTGAACCGCCGTCATGTTGCTTAACAGCGACCTTTGAAATTCACAAGGAATGTGTTCTAAATCACAGCGTATAGGTATGGTCAAAGAATCATATGCCCGTATTTAGTTAGTATAATATGCTTATTTATTTTGCAAGATTGAGTACAAGGTTTTGGTAACTTATGGTATGGTTTCAAAGCCTTCTAGGTAGTTGCGGGAAGGCGAATAAAGGAAGGATCAACTGCCTTACCCTGAAGTTAGTGTTGTTTTCTTTCCTCACAGTTAGGTGTGCCTTTTTATTGATGTGTCTTGTGATCTCGACAAACATAAACCATATATATTGATATGATAATATTACCAATAACTTGTTAGCGGGCTATATATTTCCTTAGTCTTGCAAATTTCGACAAGTGGTAGATATATTTTTCCTTGCTTTCTCGTGACTGTTTTATTTCTTGCATTGTAATGTGTCCTGAAAATGACCTGCTTAATCTGTCATAACATGTATCTTAACACTACAGTCGAGTGCTTGACATGTTATAACATGTTAGCATCAGACTGTAGTGTTGTGTTAGGTCTATTTTGCCAAATGTTGTGGGTTAATGATGGCATGGAAGATAGTTTGGGATTGATCGGTCCGATGAAGGTATTTTGCGATACGTCAAGTCTTTGAAGCTGATAAAATGAGGTCAGGTTTTGAGGAACACTGAGCCTGAAGCTGTTCCAACTGAGCACAATTCTAACCAGTTTGTTGGAAAGTTTAGGAAATTTTGAGCATAAGAAATTACCTTCCAAGTCAAGAATTTGCAAGTTATTAAAGCAGTGCAAATCAGGTAGCTTTAGAAGTTGGAACACTTAAGCTGTTCTGTACAATTTACGAAATTAACCTCCGTCTATGAAATCCAATACATTTTCTGAATAATTACAAATTGACCCCTATACTAAATCTAATTTACGAAGTTACTGTTGAGGTCCCCCGCCGCAAGATGAATCACGCGCTAAGGCTGATGCCGGCGCTGGTCCATGAAGAGGTGTTCCTTTTGCGTCATTGATTATAGTGAAACAGGGATTGGCTGGACCTCTTAGGGGAGTTGGTGAACCGGCGCCGGAGATGATGCAGCCGCCGATGATTGTAAGGCCTCTGCAAATGTCTCCTCCGCCAAAGTTTCAGATTAGATGGCTACAGCCGCAGATGCAGGCTCAGCAGTTATGGCAGAGGCCGGGAGGGCCTCGTCCACTGAATTGTTTCAAATGCCGCCTCAGTTGTTTGGGGATAGGCTTATGATGCCTCCACCTTCACCTAGGCCTGGAATGCAGGCGCCGTCACCAGGTGGAGATCCTGTGTTTAGTCCTAGGCCAGGGATGCCGCATTGCCGCCAACACCTCAGAATAAGCAGTAATAATTTTGGTGAGTTTTACAGTTTTCATTTGATTTTATGGAATTGTGGCTCCACACTTACTTTATAATTGTTGTGATTTGTTGGATGGGCTTCCATTTTCACATTTATGACACTTATTACTTAACAACCAACATACATCTTTGGTTGCAGGTTTTAAATGTCTTGTGGGGATCATCACAAGAGGAAGTGGTAATATTAAAAATGTTGTCTGTTCATAATTTATAAATCTCAACATGTTATCATCAATGTCAAAAAAATACTAAACTACATTTGTCAACAGTGATCACTAGTGTTATATTCAATCTCATCTCGAAAACCAGTGTGATCTACTCTTTTCTTCATTTTGATCAGCATCATCGGGTTCTCGATCTATGCACAAAATGCCTTCCCTGTTTCGGTAAGATACTTTTCCTTTCCACACTTGATTTCCCCATATGTACTTCATTTCCAAAAATGTCTACGCACAAAATGTTTATAGGTTCAGTTTCCAAACTACTATTGTTTGATTTCCTAAGCAGAGAACGGCTTGGTGCGGTTTCCTGGATGCTAACTGCATTTGTATGGATTGTGTGGTTTGGGTGCTTGAAAAAGACAGTGGGAGATAACTACATGATATATAAAGATCCGGATCAGCCCACCGATCTTCGAATTAAAGATCTTATGAGTAGAATGACCCTGAGTGAGAAAATTGGTCAAATGCTTCAGCTAGAACGTAATACAGCTACTCAAAATATAATGAAGACTTATTCCATTGGTAAGCTTTAGTGAATTAATTCCGGTAGACTTCAAATTTTTGTATACTGGCTTCACCTTAACGGTTAAGTTGTGTGATTATATGTGCATATATAACTTTGGATTATGATAAATGAGTGAATAAATGGAAACAACTTTGGTTGTTCTTCAGGCAGTGTACTAAGTGCTGGAGGTAGTTCGCCGGGTCCAAACGCCACCGTTGAAGATTGGATTAATATGGTAAATGACTTTCAGATAGGAGCTCTATCTAGTAGATTAGGGATTCCAATGATTTATGGAATTGATGCTGTCCATGGCCACAACACTGTTTATAATGCTACAATATTTCCGCACAATGTTGGGCTTGGCGTCACCAGGTTAAGTCATTTAATGTGTAAATATAGTTGGTACCTTTCAGTGTCATAGTTATAACATTAATTGAGTTTACAGAGACCCTGATCTTGCCAAGAGAATCGGTGCCGCAACAGCTCTGGAAGTTCGAGCAACTGGTATCACATACACTTTTGCTCCGGCTGTAGCGGTACTTTATAAACAATATTCCTTACTTATAATTTATAAATGTTATGCTATTAGTTTCTGAGTTTCCAATGGACTTGTTCAGGTGTGCAGAGATCCGAGGTGGGGTCGCTGTTACGAAAGCTACAGTGAAGATACTAGAATTGTCCAAGACATGACAGCTATAATTAGTGGACTGCAAGGAGATAACTCACAAAGTTCTCCCAAGGAAATCCCTTATGTCATAGGAAGGTATATTATACTTTGCGTCCCATCAGTGTTTAATAGAAATTTTTTCTTACTTCTACACTTGGAATTTTCCTTGTCACTTCAGGAATAAGGTTGTTGCTTGTGCAAAACACTTTATTGGCGATGGAGGAACAGCAAAGGGAATTAATGAGAATGATACTGTTATTGACATGAATGACTTGCTCAGATTGCATATGCCTCCTTATGTTGATTCGATATCAAAGGGTGTCGCCACGGTGATGGTATCGTACTCCAGCCTGAACGGGCGAAAGATGCATACCAACAAAAATCTAATCACTGGATATCTCAAAAACAAATTAAATTTTAAGGTGACTTGTTCAGACTATTGAAACTGACATTTCCAGAAATTATAAGCAGGATAAATACTTTTTTCGTCCAGTCCGAAGTAATGTATCATTTGTATTGTATGGTAATGTTTTTTTACTTTACTTTCATTCCTTGAACTAGCAGGGATTCGTTATCTCGGATATGGGAGGAGTCGAAAAGATCACACCACCTCCTCATAATTACACATACTCTATTCTTTCGGCAATCCAAGCTGGGATTGATGTGGTATGTTGCTTGACTGTACTTACCAGCCACCTCATTCTAATAACAAAGCTCATTTCATCATCACAGGAATTTATGTACATCCAATTATTTTGCAGGTAATGCTAGCAGAAATGAACTTCACTAAGTTCATTAGTGAACTTACTTCTCTTGTCACCAATGGATATGTCCCTATAGAACGAATCGATGATGCAATTTCACGGATTCTGCTAGTAAAGTTCAATATGGGAATCTTTGAGGAACCTCTTGCAGATCTCAGCCTTGTCCGTGAACTTGGCAGTAAAGTTAGTTTATTTACAATATTTTCGCATGGATATGAACCTTCTTTCTATGGTAATATTTTTCGGAGAAAACTTCTCCACTGATTACACTGTGTTTTTACTTCATTTACAAGTGAAGGCTCACAGAGATTTAGCGAGGGAAGCAGTAAGGAAATCTCTCGTACTCCTGAAAAATGGGGGAAATGTGAGAAATGCACTGAAGTTGCCACTGTCTAAGAAAGCGCGGAAGGTCTTAGTAACTGGTACCCATGCTGATAACTTGGGTTATCAATGTGGGGGGTGGACTATAACTCATGAAGGGGTCAGTGGGAATAACTACACAAGGGGTAACAACTGAACAATTTAGCATTTGTACTGGTGTATATATAGCTTCAGTAAATCGGCATGGTTCTCAGTGTTTTTACCTGTGAATAGGTACTACCATTCTCAGTGCCATAAGATCTACGGTTGACTCGAGCACGGAAGTGATTTTTCGTGAGAACCCTGATGCAGATTTTGTAAATTCCAGCAACTTTGCATATGCAATTGTGGCTGTTGGTGAATACCCATATGAGGAATCAGGTGGAGATAGCGAAAAACTCACAATGGTTGATCCCGGCCCAAATGTGATCAACAATGTATGTGGAGCGCTGAAATGTGTTGTTATCGTCATTTCTGGCCGTCCCATTGTAATTGAGCCGTATATTTCTTCCATTGATGTTCTGGTGGCGGCATGGTTACCTGGAACAGAAGGTCAAGGCATTACTGACGTCCTTTATGGGGACTATGGATTCACTGGAAAACTCGCGCGCAGCTGGTTTAAAACAGTGGATCAGCTACCAATGAATGTTGGGGATTCAGTTTATGACCCGCTTTTTCCTTTTGGCTTCGGTCTCACAACTGAATCATCTCAAAGTATTTTCAAGAGGTAATTTCTGACACTTACTAGTAATACCATACCACTAATTTCCTTTAACAGACTGTAGGTATGCGTTGCACTCTTTCTGATATTTCTCTTCTACCAATGATGGAATACATTCATATGTGTGCAGGTCAAATTCAGCAGGAACTGATGAAGGGGCATATATCTCATAATTTTACAGTAAGTGGCCGGAAAAGATGGACATGAAACATCGGCAGATGAAAGCTGCCTACATGGAATTGACCCAATGTTAGCTCTCTCATTTTTACTCTAAATAATGGCATACATGTTCTGGCTGGTGAAGCCCATTTTCTAAATACCAAAGACTTTTGTTAGAGCTATATTGATAAACATAACATGGCCACGGATAGCATGAGTAATGTACCTGCTTTGTAATCACTAATCAATTGCCACATTACAGCCCCAGGATAACACAGCACCGAAGAGAGTCAATAGATTAACCAGATGAGAGCAAATCATTCCAGCTCCCACATATGTCATACTGAAATCAAAGCAAAATCTGCAAGGGCCAATTGTAAAGGATTCCAGCTTGCTCATATCATCATAAGCTCATCTATCCAGGCCAGGGGTATAACAAAGGGAGTCTGTAACAATTAATTGCATGTGGGTCAATTTAAATAACCCCATACAAGAAAGAGTCATGGATCAAGCGACAACATTTGATGCTACTCGTGAAAACATCATAAGCTGAAAACATCTCATTTGATGTTGCAAACAATGGTAACAATAAAGACCCATTCCCGGCGATAGATAATAGCATTAAACTTGTTAGCAAAAGGGTCAAAGGTTATATACGTGTGAGTGAAAGTAGCATACACAGAGCCTTCACACTATGAAGTTTGCTTGTTAGTAAATATAGAGAAGCATAAACTTAGGCTATCCACATGTGAAAGTAAAAAATACTCCTGACTCATAGGAATTATAATACCCACTTCCCGTACTGTCAACCTTAACAGCAATTTCATGTGTCAAAAACTTAATAATGGTCAAAAGGACATATCTCAAGCTGATGCAAAAGTTGAGCAACCATTGACTGACAGGGTGACACAAGCTCTCATAGGAATAACAACCAGTTCATTCCTCGGTGCATTCTCAATATGCTCAGGCAACATCTCAAACTGTCATTAACAACAGTTTCATTTCAAAAAACCTTAATAATGGTGACAAAGAGTATATCCATAACTGATGCACAAAATAGGCAATCAGAGACTTACACAAGCTCTCTTTTTGTTACACCACACTGGGTTTAAGTCAACCAGCATAAGAACATATGTTCCGGTGAAAAAATTGAATGAAACCTCGCTTAGTTTACTGCAACTGAGTCGATGCAAGCCTTACATATGGGTATTGTAACATATTAGACAGAGTACATCTAAGAAATCAAGAAGACAAACAACTGTGTCCGAGTACTCGTTCGATTCACCAGCGGACATATTAGCACATTTGTTCCTTCATGCCAGCTACGTACAATGGTTTCAATAAAGAGACAACTGAATCACATAACAAACTTTTTGCCAGATCTTTTCTTGATATCCTGCACAATATCATGCTTTTTCTAAAGAATAGAGTTTTTTTCTTGATATCCTGCACAATATCATGCTTACTCATAGGAAACACAAATACCCACAGCCCAAACTGTCAACCTTAGCTGCAAAATGTGGCAAAAACATAATAATGGTGAAAAAGATGTATCACAAATTGATGCAAAAATAGAGCAACCAATGACAGACACCAGCTCTCTTTTCGTTTCAACAGGGCACAAAGTATATGAATTGGATGTATATGGAGAACAAGGATTCCTTGATTCCACATCCTTCGCAAATAGAGTTGCTGTAATTTATATATCAGATGAACAAATCCAGCCACATCAGTAAAGCACATAAATTAGCCAAGAGCTATTTATACCTTTACTTATCAATTACTCGTTTCTTGATTCCCTGCAGAATATCAAGCATCTTCTGGAAAAATATCACAATATCTCTTGGATCAGATCACAAAAATACATTACTTGGGGTGTCATTTAGATAAAGATCCATTCTCTTGATAACTCGCAACAAGATAAATGCATACACATTACACTATCCAAGTTACAGGGTCAAGTCGCAGTCTTTCGATAAGAACCCACAATGAAAGGATAAAGATCCCCTTCAAACCAAAACCAAAAATTATTTTAGGACATACCAATTTAATAAACTGATCCCACACTTTTGAAAATCAAAGGCAACATGTTTTTTTCCATCTTGTAAAGCAAACACCCACAATGAAAGGATAAGATCCTTAAAAACCTCATTTTAACCCACATCGGATTACGATTTCGTAAAAACCTCAAATTTCAGAAAAAATCCAATCCACTGGGTAAATTTCAAAAGAAAGAGAAGGAAAACCAATTCTTTCAAAATGAAACACCCTAATCATAACCATCACTTAAACCCATATCCGATTACGATTTTGTAAAAATCTCAAATTTCAGAAAATATCCAATCCACAAAACCAACTAGGTAAATTTCAAAAGAAAGAAAAGGGAAACCATTTCTTTCGCAATGAAACACCCTAATCATAGCCATCACTTTTATCCCACATCCGATTTGGATTTCCTATAAACTTCCAATTTTAGAAAAAATCAAATCCATTGGGTAACTTTCAGAAGAAAGAAAAGAAGAACCAATTCTTTCGCAATGAAACACCCTGATCATGATCAAGCATAGCATCGCATCACCTTTTTCACACATCCGATTTCAATTTCGTTAAAACCCCCAATTCCGAAAAAATCCGATCCAAAAGAACCCTAATGACTTTCCGTAAAACAAATCAACCATCACACGGCAACAAAACAAAACGAAATCATTACCGAATGACGATCGCCCAAACCACTGACTCGAACGACAACCGCGGCTGGGTTCTCCCGCTCCTCCGGAGTTCTCGATCTTTCGATACCCTAAGCTTTATATTTATAGAAGTTTCACGACGTCAAAATAAGGCTGCGTCGTATAATAAGATGACGTAATAATAACACGTTTAGGTGTTCAATTATGATGTCATAATAACGCCGCTTCATAGACACGACGACGTTTAATGTCGTTGAGCTTCATACATGCAACTGTTTTCTCAAATTATGATGTCATAATAAGGCTGCTACTTGTTATTATGTTGTCATCAAAACTCATTCCCTAAAGTTGTTTTGAGATGATTTTAATTTACTTCTAAGATAAGTGAAGTTATGTTGTAACTTGTAACAATTATTTCATTACATTAAAGCGCAAGCAAACTAGACTCTGCAAAAGTGACTAGGGAACCTCAAATTTGCAAGATGCCATCACTTTGGTTGGCTGGGAACTGAATCTGCAATGGTAACTATATTTTTAGCTAGCTCTGTTTTGTTGGCGCCCACAAGTTTGTCAAACTGCTGTCCATCTCTAAGGAAGAAGAAAGTTGGAGTGGCTTTAATTTCCAACGATGTGCTGAAATCCTGCAAATCATAAATACCAGAAAAAATTGTAAATATAGAGGGCATTCTCATTTTCAAGCTCGAAAGCCAATACATGGAAGTGATACACAATCAATATACTGGAAAAGCTTTGCGACATGATTAGAGTTTGCAAGATTTGTACTAACCACTAATTCATCAACATCAACAGCAAGAAACATCAAAGAAGGGTATTGTTCGGATAGTTCTCGATAATATGGGGCTATTACTTTGCACGGGCCGCACCATGTTGCACTGAAATTCGCAACTACCTGCAACAAATTTGGGACTGAGAAAAATCAAGCATATTTCCATATTTTCCTAATTCAGCAGTAAATATCACATTTAATATCAAACTGCATTTATAGTTCAGTGTTCAAAAAAATCCAAAAATCCAAAATGATCAATAGAAATTTAAATAACAAACATATGCAACTATATCAATGATTCAAAGAACTATCTGAGTTTTGCAGTATGAAGTCCAACAAGAAAACACCAATTGGATAACTGGATAAGCATGGCACTGGCCTATACAGTCCTCATATTCAAAGATGAAACACGGCAGGAACATTAGTCTGAGAAAAATGCCTCTATCAAATCATTCAACACACGGGAACGGGTACCATATATACTAAATAGTTCATTAATAGCCTCCCTTAACTCCCGGCCATATAATATAATATCATTGATTTTCAAGTGGTTTCAATTTGCACACACTTGAGTGAAATTTAGATCATACATTCACACAATCTTGCGCAGACATTTTGCTTCAGAAAGCTTTGCTTCCCATGCCTCAATTGTCTTAACGACTTGTACGTTTCCACCAGCAAACTCAGTATCATCATCATCCGAATCCTTGTCATTTTCAGCCTGCTGCAGGTGCCATCCAATAAAAATTTAGACTAATAATGCTCTGTCACATAGCAACTATACACTAAAAAGTGTAAAAAAGAATTCATATGAGAGATGGATGAAAATAAGGTGCAATTTATAGTTTTAAAATATTTTCATTATATTTTGAAACATCACATGGTTGGCTGGCATATGCAACCCTTGACTGATTTCTTTGATATAAGAGAAGCTATTCATCATTTTTAAAACACAACCAATGTCATTTCCAAAACAGAAGCTATACTAATTTTTTGTAGAAACTATTTAATGATCTGTGAACCCGGTATAAATTTACTAGCATAAACTGATAATAAAACCAAAGGTTGCATTTTAAGCATTGAAAAGGGAATTAATCAATCAGAAGAAACTGCACGTTTTTAAGGTACTAGATGACTAACATTTGACCAACAGATACCCATTCGGGCGCCACGAGAAGTTCCCAATTGAGGACTTGACAAACCTAAAGGACAGACAGAAAGGCTTGAGAAAAATAAAGTTTAACAATATGGATTACAACTTACAAGAGTAAAAATGCAAAAGAGCATAAATCACAGGAGAGATCAACAACAACGCTTTTGAGGCAACCCGAAATGTAAAAATTGAGCCGCTACCACCACACCGAAGTACTTAAACATTAAAACTGATCTTCCATGCATAGCCTAAAAAGGGTTTCATCAAAAACCTAATCTTGCATCTGAATATAGACTAAATAAACTCAGCATCAGCAAAACACACATTAAAGGCTTCATCTTTGAACAATAACCAATCAATTAGAAGAAAAAAACAACTCACCAATGTTCTACCTGCGCTTCTCCAACGTCTTCCGCTCTCGTTGACCTCGGCAGTAGCAAGTAGCAGACTAGCAGCAATCTGTCGCCAGACAGCGAAGTTAAAGAATTCAAGAACCCCATAGCTGATCTCCGTTGACCATTGACGGAGATCGTTGACGTTGACCTTCTGAAAAGTTGGGCTTAAATGACCCATACCCCTTACCTAGCCCGATTTTAGACATCCGCTATATTCAATAATAAAATAAAAATCACTAATAAACACATTCTTACGCTTTAATCATTTTAAAAAAATTCTTTATTTATAAAAAAATATTTTTGTAACGGTTTATTATTCATCGAGGTAACGTGCATAAGGTGGTGTAGGCTCAAGCTTATCCAGCAGCAGCATCATTTTCGTTAAATATTTATCATTTCAAAACTCTTAAATCAAATTAGAAAAGTAATTCGTTCGTAGCCTGCAATTTATTCAAAATAAAATTTTAAGAATTAAATTAATCATTACCCAAAAAACTAAACGTCAATCGTCAGTTCATCACATTCGTATTAAATGTAAAATCAATCAAAACCCCCCACGGCCCACCTAATCCATCTCTCAATTATATACTCCCTCCGTCCCATTATGAGTGTCCCATTTCCTTTTTGAATGTCCCAAAATGATCTTTCCATTTCCTAAAATAGAAACTTTTTTACCTATACATTTACACTCTCTTTCATACTTTTTATCCCACTCATTCTCTTTCTTACTTTTTATCTCACATTTTTCAATTTTCTTAAAAACCGTGAAAGTTCTCAAATGGGACACTCAAAATGGAACGGAGGGAGTACATAAATAAATAATTATAAAATTAATTAATATTCTGTCCAACGCAATCTCCACCTCGCGCTCTTCCTCGCCACGTCAGCGTCTCAATCTTAACACTCTTTCTCCCCTCTCTCCATTTTGTCTTCTTCTCTCTATCTCCTAAACCCCAAACTCCGACTCCCGACTCCGACCTCCGCCGTCACTTTCCGGCTCAGTTATGTTTTCCACGCCGTCCATTCTTCTCTTCTCCATAATCCTCGCCCTCCCACTCCTCTTCCTCTACGGTCCCCGATTCCTCTTCCTCCCTCTCAATCCACCATCCGACATCCCACTCCACGACGAACTCGCCGACATCGCTCTCTTCCGTCGCGCCGCCCTCTCTTCCATCATCCCGCGCTCCTCCGCATCCACCGTACACCGCTTCGGCTCCACTAATCCCAAACTCAAGATCGCTTTCATGTTCCTAACCAACTCCGATCTCGCATTCGCTCCACTTTGGGAGAAGTTTTTCGAATCTCACGATGGACTTTACAACATCTATATACACTCCGATCCGACGATCGAAGTCGCTAAACCTGGAGGTGTGTTTGAAAATCGGTTTATAGATTCGAAACGTACGCGCCGCGGATCACCGACGCTGATCTCCGCTGCAAGGCGATTGCTCGCTACAGCTATTTTGGACGACTCGTTGAATTCGTACTTCGCTTTGATGTCGCAGTCTTGCGTACCTCTACACTCGTTCAATTATGTTTACTCCATGTTGTTTCAGAACCCGTCCTTCTTCTCATTCCCCTTCAAAAAGCATATGCGGCCGAGTTACATTGAAATTCTGTCGGAAGAGCCGACGTTACCTGAGCGGTATATAGCCAGAGGGAAAGATGTGATGCTTCCGGAAGTTAGGTATGATCAGTTTAAGGTTGGATCACAGTTCTTTGTGCTTAATAAGGAGCACGCTCTAATGGTGATCAAAGATCGGAGGCTTTGGAGGAAGTTTAAGCTTCCGTGTTTGAATGTGAATTCTTGTTATCCGGAGGAGCATTATTTTCCAACACTGCTAGCGATGAAGGATAAAGAAGGTTGCAGTGGGTACACATTAACTAGGGTGAATTGGACGGAGAGTACTGGTGGCCATCCACATACTTATTATCCTGATGAAGTGTCGGCAGAACTTATTTATAAATTGAGGGAATCAAATTTCAGCTCTGAGTATTTGTTTGCCAGGAAATTCGCACCTGAGAGTTTGATGCCATTAATGGAGATTGCTGAGTCTGTCATCTTTAAAGATTGAAGGTACAATTTTGATTTTCGGAAAAACAATTTTTAATTGCTAATTTCTGTTTGGAGGGGATTTAGGAATCCCAGTGATTTTGAGATCTTGGTGGTGTTGGGTGGTATTGTTGAGTTAGCTGCATAGAGAGTTTGCACTTTGGATTGTTTGGGATTTAGGAATCCTAGTGATTTTGAGATCTTGGTGGTGTTGGGTGGTATTGTTGAGTTAACTGCATAGAGAGTTTTTCACTTTGGATTGTTTGGGATTTAGGAATCCCAGTGATTTTGAGATCTCGGTGGTGTTGGGTGGTATTGTTGAGTTAGCTGCATAGAGAGTTTGCATTTTGGATTGTTTGGGATTTAAGATTTTGTAAATGTTAGTTGAAGCCTCACATTCAGGCATTGTGTGTGCGTTTGGTGTTGGATGATTTTGGGTGCGCGGCTTTCTTCCAAGGTTTGGTGTCCCTAACATTTCACCAAACATGTAACTGGCATATTGGTTGTTTAGTTCATTTTTAGGAAGCCAATTTGCAGTTTTGGAGTATTTCAATGAATGTGGCTTTTCGTTTGGTTGAACAGATTTTGTGTGAAAGGATTATCAGGCACTGTTTGTTTTGTTATGGTTACTGTGAGGTTACTGATCCTATTAGTGTACGCATTCTCCATTTCCATCTGATGCTTGGAAGATAGATTAGTTACCTTAATTAATTAGGTTTGGGGTGAGTTGATGATGACATGATATTAAATGACCCTTTTGTGATTCAACTACTAAAAAGGTTTGTAGTGCCTATTATTGACTATATTTATTGCCAGAATTGACTTTTTGAGTAGCCCCTTTAAAAGATCAAGTTGATGATGTACCTTGATAGGGAGAGCAAGATTAATTAATTTGGCAGATAGTTTGAACAAATAATATGAATAGATTTGTTTAAATTTCTATATCTTTGTTTAAAAATTAATAGTGGCGGGATTTATTTTAGTTTATAGAGTGCACACTCGTTATTGGACCATGAAAGGTTCCACGCCTGTCAGGTTCTCTTAGGTACTGCTAATATCTTAACATATCAATGGGAATAAAATAGTGGAATAATCGTAATATATTAGATATGGTGATTGGTGAGGACAAAAAGTGAACCATTTTAAATAGCTCCCATAACATTTGTAATACCTTAATGTCATTGTGTGGTAGTGGTTTCTGCGGGTTTTTTGTATGATTTCACTGTACACTAACACGGCACTTATTATTACGTGACTTGTTGCGATCACGGCAAGTGAGTGAAAATGTAGTGAAAAACGTTAACACTGATCACCGAAGTGATGTTTTTATATTCCAGTCAAGAAAGTTTTTAAGAAAATCACCCTGCTGATACGATACATTTACTAATTTGCTCGAAGTCTATTATTTAGATGTGATAGATAAAGTGAGGCTTGAAATTAGTAAAAGTTTTTGTTAAAATTCGATTGAGAATTATTGTGATGCTCTCGGTGTACATTCTAAGTGCTACGTTTGTATATCATATATTCCTTTCTTGTGGCTGGTGCATACATCTAATTAAATTCATGTTTGGGACAGGGAATAATTGTGAAGGTGCTTTGGCTGGTATATTTATGAAGTAGACAAAATACAATTGAAGATAATGGGGAATCGAGGGGCCCAAACTCAATGCAAGTTTGCAGTGATGTTATATGGCATGTGTAAGTGGTCTATGTTGGCAAGTGTATATAGAAAACAAGTTAGACCCTTTCAATAGGTCCTGTTCGGGATCCAAAGTTTGAGCTTGATGGCATAATGTGGAGTCCTGTAGATCAGGAAAAGAAACAAAATGTAAAAGGTGAGCACACAGAGCAATGTTAATGACCTTTTGCCGTGTGCTTTCCTTCACTTTTATTTCTTGTTTGAGGTTTAGGATCTCCCATTTGCCGTTGTAATTTGTAAATAACCATTTCAAGTTGTACATCAGTGGGAATGAGATTTTTAATGCAATGACTATTAATTTTCTCAATCAATTATTTTCATTTCCTCTTTTTACTGATTTGTGGTGCAAAAACTTAGTTTAAGTTATATCCCCAAACTTGAACAACATGAGAACAGTGGGTCTTGATAATGCATTACACATGTTTGCGGAGGTTTAATTTTTCATGTCGGAAAGATTCGGCTGGTGCATTAGGCAACCTCAGCTAGACTGCTAGACGATACGGGTATAGAGTCATAAACTCATAACCGTTACTGCAGGTTTCAAAGAAGAAAAATAAATTATTATTCAACAAACTCTGAATTCAAGGATCAAAGCACACATACTAGTCAGTAGTGAAGTGGATGCTTCCTACAGATCTTGAATCCAAGGATCAATGCTACACAGTGACGAGTCTTTGAGACTAGCAGTCGGGTAAGTGTTGCTTCCTGCTTACAGATCCTTCCTAGTATATCACTTTGGGTCAGTCTCTTGAGTCATTCTCTTTTACAGTTAACTTACCTTTACTCAAATACTTGACACCCCAACACTTTTATAAACTTGATGCATACAAAATCAAAAAAGGAAAAAAGAGTCCTAAGGTTACTGTCATGAAAACAAAAATTACAGTCCAAATAAGGTAACAGACATTTCAAAAGGGCATGCAATATGAATTTATGTAAATCTGAAAACACAAAATCTGTAGCAGATCTAGCTGATAGCAATGTTAAATCTCTAGTAAAATTTAGGAGCACATTTCAAGAAGCTCAGACACAGCACTATTACTGTCTTTTGAGACAAAACACATATTCTAGTTAACTACTGTCTAGTGAGCTAATTAACAATCATTGAAAGCTATGTGAATTAAAACCTTCTTTTGCTCTTGTTTCTCATTCTAACTTTTTATCTTTTGACTGGTCTTGTAGACACTCAGTTTGATCATCTTTACTTTTCTTTTTTTGATCAATTACAGTCTCAGAGTTTGATGATCAGCTGCTGCATCAGATCCAAGGAGTAAGTGGTTTATCTCTTTTTACTTATTTCATTCCCACCAACAATAAACTTGAAATTATTTGCTTTTTTGATCAACTTGTGATTTCATCAAAAGAAGCAGCAGCCTATTACACCAAGCTTCCTTTTTCCATTAAAGACTGTTAAAGCTTAAAGATGTACTACTCCTCATGTAGGGAAACCATGTCTCATTTCATCTACCTTTCCCTCAATAATGCCGATCAGTTATGTCCTGTCATCTAATATCTATGTTTGTCCGCTCTTCATTTCTTCAGTTTTTTAACATTTTCGATGTGTATTGCAGATAATTTTTCGACGTGGAAAACACATAATACCTAACTGTCTTTCTGTTATGGTAGCACGCGAAAAAAGGAAAACAATATGTTATTTTCACATCAAGTTCTGAAAATCCTTGACTATGCACAATAATCTGAATGCTTATTTTTGCTGGCATGGAAGATTGTCTTAAATGAAACTGCTTTTTCAAAGTTTTTTTATTTCTGAATTTGAAAAAAAGGAAGATGTCTTAGCTTCTTCTTTTTCTTTACGCGCAGTTGTAATCATCACTTCTCGAAATATTCGAAGATTGTGATCTAAAAAAGTTCTCAATGAAAAATGTGGATCATATGATAATTCAAGAATAGTGTAATCTTATATTATATGACTGAATCTTCTTAATACTTGTCTCATTCGATCGCTTTATCATGATCAAACTCAGATATTCCTTTCTTGATCGGAGAAAAAGTTATATGAGAAAGTTAAAGCTGTTTGAACTCCATGATCAGAATTCAGAAGTAGCTGCATTCTTCTCAGGTATCTGCAAATCTTTTTTCTGCTAGTATTTAAACTTGTATGTTTTCTGTACTATCCACTTCTTAAATATTACCTGTTAAGGTCACCATGCTGGAACTTATCTCAGTTACCATATTCTCCGATTTTCTTTTGTAATTCCCAGTGATCTTTTCGATAAAGTGAGTAAACAAATTCTACATCAAAATAAACAAAAATGGAATCTCAGACACTTTTTTCTTAGTTTCCACACCAACCCACCTTGAGAAAAAAACAGCCATGTTGTGCTTCCTCCTTTACTGCTATAACTTATTACCTTCAAAGATTGTCCAAAGATCTTAACACAAGGTTTCTTTGTATTTCTTCCTAGTAAGTATCTAAGACTGTCTGAAGTAAAGATTTGGTAACTCATCTGAGATTCCAAGCAGATTTCCATAAAAGTTAGTCCTCAATATGTTAACATAGAATCAGTATATCTGTGCATGGCTTGCAGGCCTGATAAAGTTATCAACGTTAACTTCGATCGTTGTACTTTGAAGTGTCGTTAACTTGTAGAAAATAAGATAATTTGTTGCCTGAGAACAAAACCAACTGCATGCAGTATATTACATAAAACAAAACTGATACATTTTGTAAAAAGTATTTCCAATCATGGTTTAGACTCCAGTATCCCATTACATGCAGCTGAACTCAAACTTAGACTATTAAGCTGTTCATCAGCTGCAGCAGCAATATTCAGGTCCAAGGACAGACCAGACCTCGCGCAGCTACCAAAAACAATGTTATTCCAAGTGTCCTCTTTGATATTTTTCTGTTCTGAACTTGAACCTTTTCTTTTAAATACTCTTGATCTGCATTTCAGGACTGTATTTGCAATGTCAAGATATGCGTCTTTCTGACATAGTGCGCCATTTTTCTTCATTGTGTTACATAGCTCTTTGAACTTTGGGAGGTCATCCTCATCCATGTCATTTATATCAACCTCACTTGTAGTAACTGAGTTGGGGCTAGAGTTGGGGTTGGACAAAAGGTCAGGCTTAGATGTGATATCATCAATGAAATTCTTCGTCTCAGGCTCAACGTCATTTTCACTAAGGAAATGTTTGTCTTTTGGTGGCTCTTTAAACTCACAAGCTGCAGGCCAGCTTAAGTGAGTTATATTTTGTTGATCATTTGAAGAAACTGAAGTGGGTGAGCAAGGAGTGGACATGGACAGCATCAGGTCTTTCTCCGTGATTCGAGTCCTTTTGAGTAAAGGGCTATTTACAGGCTTGCACTCAGACTCATCCTTGCTTTGATGCAGCCATGCAGGCAACTTCGAGGTCATAGAGTCTGTAAGCATTGTCTTGGTTTGGGGTTGATCAAACATGTCACTGCAAGTTACAAATATGAAAAAGATTAGTACAGACTATAAAACCAAAAATGAAGAGAAGCTATCTTTTTGTTCAAGTGCTACTTTTGATACATACCTTTCGATTTTGAGACTAAGATCCAAGCTGCATATATGTCTGATCTTAGATGTGGCTTCATATTGATTACAAGTTGATGCATGCTTAGGCATAGTAGCATTCAAAGCTAATGGTTTGGATCTTATTTCCTTCAGATTTTGCGCGCAGAAATCCAAGGACACAACTTGCTCCACATTGTTCTTAACATGTAAGCTTGAGAATCCTGCTTCCCTCATGACCCTGCTGACACTAGGGTCATCTAATATAGAAATCACCAGCTGCTCAATCTCTATTCTAAGAGCCAAAATGGGTTGCTGCTGGTTCTCAACTCCGCCACGCCTCTGATGCGTCTGTGCACGCTTAAAAGCAGCAACTAAAGCATTAGAAAAGGAAGGATAGTAAGCTGACACGGTCTGAGTACCCAACAATGGACTAGTGACAGATGACTGTAGTCTGTTTAATGCAACATTGAAACAAAGCTCTAAGGCCTTAAGTTGAAGAGGGTGAGAATGGGACTGAATGCAAGCTGTTCTAAAAAGACTAGTTGGAGAAGCCAACATTGCACTAGCTACATGGAGTGGTGTAACTTGGGCATGGCCGCGACGCCTTGCTAGAGTTATAGCCAGTTTGATCAAGTTAGTAGCCTCTGGAGTTAGGGACTGATGGATGCTACAAATGCCAATTCTCATGTTGGAAACTAAATATTAGGCTCTAAGGCTGTTGCTAAGACAGTTGATGAAATGGTGACTTGGGAGTGAAGTGTAGTTGTAACTTGTAAGGTGATATTGAGTGAGGTGAAGGTGGAGTTATATGAGGTTGGAGGGGAAGTGAAGTTTGTGCTTTTCTTGTGAATTGGGGAAGATTTTGGCTTTGTTGGTTCAAGAGAAAAAGATATGCATAATGACTTGAGGTAATAAATTATTGAATAGTTATAGACTATATTTTAATAGCGATTTATCTGTTTAAAGAGATCAGTAGTTCAATTCAGTCGTCCGATAAAAATATAAAAAATAAAGTGTTAAAGTGGTACATATTTTATTATGATCAAATGATGAATGGCTTTTGTGGCTAACTACTCATTGATGATGAGCTGAGGCTTGATCTGATCACATCAGATCAGATCCTTACTGCTAGCATAACAGAAAAACAAAGTAGCAAACTGTAGAAGTTATGTTATTATGAGTAAGGAGAATTTGGAAATGGAGAATGGTGCAAAAGTATTACAATTTCCTAAGTACGCATAATGTCTTATGCAGGAAATCGATCGTGTATGAATATAATGGATCAGTTCAAGGAAGGTGATAGTTTGAAATAGATACTAGGAAGATGGATTCAAATGCAAGTTTTCGATCGATCGAAAAGGCGAAAAGAGGTAAAGAAAAAGGATAAAGGAAAAGGGTACTAAAGAGTGAAATGCATCAAAAACACAGAATAAAGCCAATGTTGTGAAGGTCTGTCTGTTTAAAATTTGAAGAATGGGATGAGGGAAGTAGGAAGTTAACTTGTGAGAGATGAGATGAAAGAGTGAGTTTCAGTCACTGACTGCATCATAAGGGCTCGCATTTCGGACAGTGGCCCGCACTCTACTAAATGGGCCGAGCCCATTTTCTTCTTAATGGTCTTTTGGTTTTTGTCTCTGTTCAATTAATGTTGTTTGAGAGTTGAAATCGTGTTTTGCGAAACAACGCCTAACAAAACAAAACAGCCAAACACCGCTTTAATCGCTTTTTCCTTCAATCTTATCCAAATTGGACCACAGCACTGAACTACGGCTTGTTACGTAACGCTGCGTGTCACCGTCATGGGACAGCCCCTGTTTTAAATGACACGCACATTTTCATCAGTATCCCATTATTAACACTCAGCCGTCATCCATCTTGTGTTTTTTCATTTAAATGATATATTCATTAAATTTATTTTAAAAGATTTTTATTGTGTTTACTTGAGTTATTGTACAACAACTTTTCACACATAACCAAAATAGTAAATTGTGCGAACCTTTTCAATGAGTTTTGTAAATTATTCTTACTATTATCTGCCATTTTTCTTCATAAATGTAGTCCTCTGCCATATTTAAAATACACATAAATAATTATTGGGAATATGTTACCATATCTTCCTACCTGATATTTATTACTTTGAATTTAATTAAATAGACAACTCCACACAACTAAATAAAAGACTGATTTTTTCAGAAATGTTTTCTAATAAAATTATGTGTTTAATTGTAGCAATTGAACTTATTGTATAAAATCCGAATCCAGAAAACCCCATTTTTATAAAACAAATAGTTTACACCACATTTTGATAAATCAAACTGTAGTGTTTTCCTTCATATTTATATTTTTGATATAAGGAAAATATCGTAATAAATTCTTTTTTTGAAATATGGAAAAAATCCAATTAATAATCATACCAGTTCACCATTTATAATATTCCCAATAAAAACCACAGTTCATTATTCCAATTTATTTATAGAATCATTTATGTCAACTACTCATCATATTTAAAATAAAGAATCAAAAAATGAAAAACGAAAAAAAGGAATAAAATAAAATGAACGCGTCAAATTCAATTCACTAAAGGTCTCCAAAACCATCACGCCTTCTCTCCCTCTCTCATTTTCTACAACCAGAAATTTAATTTCAAAAACTCAATCTTTCATTTCCACAACAAACTTCAAATCACCGAAGAAATTCACCAAAACCCTACGAATCTGATTTCGATGTTTCCATCAACGAACTCATCAACGCCGTGGACGCGGTCGGAGGACAAGCTGTTCGAGCAACTGCTGGTGAAGTATCCGGAGACTGAAAATGACCGGTGGGGGAAAATAGCTAACGGACTTCAGTTTAAGTCTGCTGAGCAGGTGAAGGAGCACTATGATGAGTTGTTACACGATGTTTGTCAGATCGAGGCTGGGAGGATCGAGTTGCCTAGCTATGTGGATGAAAGTACTGTTGGTGTGGATGATGAAGATTATGGCGGTAGTTGGGATTCTGATTCTAAGAGGATTTCGTTTGGGAGGAGAAGTGGAAAGAGTGACACTGAAAGGAAGAAAGGGACGCCTTGGACCGAAGAAGAGCATAGGTATAGCTTGTTTGATGAAATTTTTGTTGAATTTTTAAACAGGTGAAAATTAGGTTAATAGGATTGATTTCATTTTTGTTAAGTGGATGTAGAGAATAAGATTGTATCAGAAATGGTGGATTATGCAATGACCGGTAGTTGTATTTGATGTATTTTTTCTGTGTTAGATTGGTTAACTATCTGATGAAGTTTCCGAGTATAAATAGCAATCAGGAACATTTCTGTTAATTGGAGATTTGTTGCCTGTTTTTAATGCGAATCTGTATGAGTAGGTGACTTTTACGTTATAAATTGGTGACAATTTTGTAATGTAAAGTGTGGTTGAAATTCGGTTAAGGTTGTATTGATCACTGGGTGATATAGAGCGTCTAGTCTTGTATGCATTTGTTCAATAAATTCCCTGATAGCCCTCTGGGTATAGTTGTTCGTTATATTTATTGAGTAGTCTCAAAACTCTATCGGTGAGCTTAGATCCCCTCTGTTCGGTGATGGTGTAGATTTGGATCACCTAACACTCATTGCGCATTAATACTAAATTCATCATGATCTATGTGAATCTGGTTCAATTCTTTGACTCGCTTTTCCTATCTAATTTGAAAATGAAGTAATTTGAGTGGCATGTAGTTTGATTTGGCAAAGCCTGAATAAAATTTTATTTTTTGGCAGGTTATTCCTATTCGGTCTTGAAAAGTATGGCAAGGGTGATTGGAGGAGCATCTCACGACAAGTAGTGGTTACAAGAACGCCAACACAAGTAGCCAGTCATGCTCAGAAATATTTTCTGCGTCAAAATTCAGTGAAAAAAGAGAGGAAACGGTCAAGTATTCACGACATAACCACAACAGACAAGCAGCATAAGAATGATATAGGCGGTGAGGATACTTCGTTTGGGTATCACAACTTCGGCATTAACCAGTGAATATGTATGGGTGAAGTATGTATTTAGTTGATTTTGTGCACTTGTGCTAGAGTGTAGTTTTCTGTGCCGTCGTTTTAAATTTAGAATAGCAGGTTATAATGCACATCAATTATACTTAATAGTCACAAACACTTGCATAAAGTTATTTTAGTTGATTTGAAAAACAATACATGGATCTGTCATAGAATTACAGTAATAGTAATGTGTTACCGCAGGCGTTTGGTCCGACCTGGTACAGTTTCAGAACATAACCAAATAACAAGATAACCTGAAACTAAGATCTACTAACTCTACAACTTCATTTGTTATGTTCTACCTCTTGCACATTTATGAATCCTTTTCTCCCTAGGAGATGGTGGTTGACTAATTAAATTCAACCGCATGTATTTTTTACATATTTAATCGTTCAATTTTATTAAGAATCAATCAAATTTTAATCGTCGAATCGTCGAATTAATTAAATAAACGCATGATATTAAATTTTTCCGTATCACAAAAATATATAATATAATGTGTATTTTGATCTTCACCCTCTTTACTTGTACTTAATTTGGAATTAAGAAATACCGATAATTGCAATGTCACGTGGTTTGCACGTGATTGAGATATCATAGAACATACGGAGGCGAGGGTAGTCGCGATTTCTTCATCGAAATTCGACACGCGATCCGCCGAGAGGAGAGAGAGGGCGGTCAAAGAGGCGGAATCTGATCATGTATCATCCGACGAGAGGAGGCGTCCGTGGTGGACGAGATCGTGAGTTCCTCTGTCAATTTTGTTGTATTATTATTATTTTTGTTTGATTTAGGGTTTCATATTGACTCTAAGACTTGTCTTGAAGACTAATACATGTTGCCTTTGAATTACGAATAGATGATGTGTTTTTTTGGTGTGCAGAATTCAAATGGGATGATGTCAAAGTCGATAAGCATCGGGAGAACTATCTTGGCCATAGTATCATGGCTCCAGTTGGGAGATGGCAGAAAGGTAACTTTTTTTGCAAGTTTCTTGTGGCATGTACAGCAGCCTCGTTTTGAGGGTTTGTACTAGGCTTTTTAAATATCCGATCGTCATTTACTCATGTTCGGTTTATCTCATTTTACATTGTTGTTGGGCATATACAAGTTTGAGCAGGGGTCTTTTAGACTTTAGAACAATACTTATGATGATATTGGAACAATACTGAGGAAAGTACGTTTTTCTGTTAAAATTCCCAACACCAGTTTGTTGACATACAAATTTCTTACAAAAACCAGTAGTTACCACTCTATGACCTTCAACCTGGACGGGACATAAGTCTATCAACTATACAATATATGTTGGAGGTCTTGTACACATGTTTATGTTGCTTAAGAGCTTATCTGCATATACTTCTGTTGCTTATCATGTATCTTTTATAAAAATAAATTAAAAGGTGCTATTGTTTAAGTACTATATAATTTCCCCATTCATCGTTCGACTAAATAGATCTGGTTTGAAGTAGTATGTAATTGTTAGAACTTGTTGGTTGAGTTTGGGATAACAAGGTTCAAAGGCTTGTGCTTATTACCCTGTAAAGTTGGGTATACCACTTTTATGTCTTGTTTTTAGAATAAATATTTAAAAAAGTCTTCACTTTTTTCCTAATCGTACCTCCAAGGTTGAAAAACATAGCCCAAAAGTTAGTGCCATTACATGACAGGATGACAAAGATCATTTGCTTAATAGTCTTGCGAACGGTACCCATTTTGTTCTGTCGAAGTAAAATCAATTCCTTGTTGATTTTTATACATTCATCAGTATAGTATTGATATGCATTCTATGCACAAGTGATTCCTCTTCACTTATTTGGTGTTCTCAAACCTCAAGTAGATGCAGATTTGGTACAGTCGATATGTTGTAAATGGATTATATGAGTAAATCTGGCATATAATCTCTTGTATCCCTTGTTGGTGGTTAACAGGGAAGGATCTGCATTGGTACAATAAGGACAAGAAATCTGCTATTGATGAGGCTGCTGCAAAAGAGGAGATAAGAAGGATCAAGGAACAAGAGGAGCAAGCAATGAGAGAAGCACTTGGCCTTGCTCCTAAAAGTGCTAGTCGTTCTCACGGCAATCGGCTTGACAAACATGAGTTTCAAGAGCTTGTGAAAAAAGGCTCCACTGCTGAAGATCTTGGTGAAGGTCATGCTGATGCTGTGCAGGTGCATGGTCTTGGATTCGCCAGGTAATACTACAAAATCTTAAACAGCTTTGTTTATTAATTTTGGTTGTATTTGTGGATTTTATTATGTCTCGCAGTTAACAGTAGCTATCATTATTATGTATTTTCTGCAGAGCACCTCGTGCATGGGAAGATCCCAGTACACTTCCATCAAATACAAAGGAAGTTTTACCTGCAAAATTGGACCCTGTTGCACCTGCCAGCACCATCAATCAAGAGGCAGGTTCTGCTGACGAAATCAAACCTGAGAAACAGAAACGAGAAGAGGAGAAGATTGAGAAGGATCGCAAGCGACACTCTAGACATTCAGATGACAGAAAGAAACACAAGAAAGAAAAAGAAAAGAGGAAGCATGATTCTGAGTACTCTCGTGATGATAGAAAGAAACACAAGAAAGACAGGGACAGGAGGAGACACGATTCCGACTAAGATTATGTAAAAACGGCCTGGTGTGACCAAATGATGTTGAACGGAGTTGTGCATTTTGCAAACTTGTTTTCATATCACTCTTTTGGTCAGCTGCTATCTTTACCTTAATGTTTGTAAAATGTTTCAAACACTGTTTTCCACCCAAAATGTAGCGTCGTTTTTTGCTCTCATACAACTTAAACTTAATTGTATAGGATGACTAAAGCTTTACAAATCAAAATTTTAAAATGTCGCAAATATTTCTCTTTATTTTGTATTCTGGTTACTTTCAAGATTTTTAAATCAAAACATTAACTCTGAAATCCGTGCTGTTGCCCTGAGTTTTGATCTACAGTTTCCTGCGTCATCAGATGTACTCGATGCGCTGCGGACCAGCTTAACACGTAAGTCTTTAGCTCATCTAGGTTTCCATTTCGCTGAAATTGACACTCCACTGACGATGTCGAATTGAAATCGAAATTCCATTTTTTGTTCGCAATTTCGTGAGCATCTGTATGATTGTTATTACTATGAAATGTTGTGTTACTGCGAAATCTAGAGTAATGCTTCTTTTTTTCCTCTTTAATTTGCAGTAATTAGATTGACAACTGAGCAAATTATGATTTGTGCACTTTTTTCTTTCAGGAAATGTGACGCATTTTCTAACAATTTGCTGACTAATTTCGAGCTTTTGGTAGTTGGTTAGGTGTATGAAGGAAGGTGGTAAGTGGGTCTTTTGACTGCTTGCTGTATTGGTTTGGTAGTCCGAATGGATTTGGCTATCTGGAAGCAATTAAGATTGTATGGCCGCCATTTGAATTCCTCTCTGTGCAAGTGTGTAGCTTTGTTCGGCTTTGCATTGGTTTTGACGTCTTTTTTGCTCCCATCTTTCTCTGTATATGACTATTATGGATTTTTTCCACCAAAGAGTACATTAGCTGCGACCAGTCGAGACAGCTCTCTATCAGGGAATGTGGAATTTGGTATTAGAAAAGATAAGTTCTTGGAAGTTCCTCAGATTGTTTGGGGATTAAACAATCAGAAGATTGCCTTTGCAAGGGCTTGCCTTACTGCGAATTTGCTGAACAGAACCCTTTTGATGCCTAGCTTAAGCGCTTCACTTTTTTACAAAGAAGTTGATCTCCTCCAACCCATTTCTTTTGTAAAAGTCTTTCAGTTTGACCATTTTAATAACCAGTGCCGAGGTTTTGTCCGCCTGGGTCGTTTTTCAGATGTCTTGGATTATACTAATAGTTCAGTGGAGCTTCCAAAAGGCAGTGGAAGGAGGTGGACGGTCGAGAGAGATTTGGAACAACTGAGACAGTATTCCACTGACCCATTTGACAAATACGAGGTCATTAAAATCACAGGGAAAAATCCATTCTTGTGGCCTGACCACTGGCCAGTTAAGGACTATGCCAAAATATTCGATAGCTTAGTTTTGGTAGATGATATAGCAAAGGAGGTGGACAAAGTAGTGTCTAGGATTAGAGAAAGGGGTAAAAAAGCTGATGCTAGTAACTCGGGTATAAGTCCAGTCCCTTACATGGCGGTTCATATGAGAATAGAGAAAGACTGGATGATACACTGCAAGAAGTTAGAGCAGAGACAAAACATCAGTGAAATCTGTAGCAGTAAAAATGAAATAATGGAACGAGTAGGTAACATAAGAGGTCTGCAAACTCCCATGGTAATCTACCTTGCTGTGGCAGACACTCTTCTCGAAGATAACTCCATCTTTACTGGCTGGAAGGACGGATTGCACCCTGTTGAGAAACATAGATTGGGCGTATTTGACATATACCAAAGATACCCATACCTCATCCAATCAGCAATTGATTATGAAGTCTGCTTGAAATCAGACATTTTTGTCGGCAACAGCTTCTCCACATTCTCAAGTCTTATAGTCCTTCAAAGAACACAAAAAATGATCAACATGGGTGTTAATAGCTCATGCGGAATTAAAGTAAGGTGGCCTTCATACGCTTATAACATTTTAGGAGAACACAATGGCCCTCAACTTTGGATGACCAATATGTCCGACTCAAGCCTTCAAACTATCAGCTATGGATCAAATAAGGTCACTTGTCGATAAGTAAGTTCCGTTTTTGATTTCCTCCTACTCTTTGTGCACATAGCTGTTGTTACACAATATGTATCAATGGAGGAGCACAATGTACTTTCCAACTTCAGGCAGAAATGTTTGTCCCATATTTTTACAGTGTTTTGGTAAATCATCTATTTCATTAGGTACCAACCGGTCAACGTCAAAGTCAACCCAAAATACAATCTGATCATTTTTCATTACTTATTTAAACATTAAATAATTCAATAAATCTACAAATCGCAATCTAAACCTCAAGACGTTAATCGTGCGGACGAAGCAACCATCCGATTCCTGTAAGCGCTCGCTGTTTGATATCGCGGTTGAGTTCCACTTCGATCTGCGATATGATGAAACGATTGTGATTTTGTTAGTTTTGTTTTAATTAACTGATTGTGATTTAAGCTTGATGGATTGAACATGCATCTGTTGTTATTGCTGGTTGATTTGATTGATGTGTAATTATTTGTATGTGTTGGAAATTGATGCAGTTGGATTTGGTGCGTTTGAGAATATGAGTGAGAACGGATTGATATATAGCTTTGTGGCGAAAGGATCTGTGGTTTTAGCGGAGCACACGACGTACTCTGGAAATTTTAGTACTGTAGCTGTTCAGTGTTTACAAAAGTTGCCTTCCAACAGTAGCAAGTGCACGTACTCGTGTGATGGCTACACCTTTAATTTCCTTTTAGATGGTGGATTTGGTATGTTTCTCCCCCGTTTTCTTATGTGTATGATGTTTCTGGCTGTGCTTAGTGAGTTAATTATGTGAGTTTGGTTGTGCAGTTTTTCTTGTGGTTGCAGACGAAACTGTTGGAAGAAGTGTGCCTTTTGTTTTCCTTGAGCGTGTCAAAGATGACTTTAAGCAGCGTTATGCTGCCAGTATTAAGAATGATGAGGAACACCCACTTGCTGATGATGACGACGAGGATGACTTGTTTTTAGAGGACAGATTTAGCATTGCTTACAATCTTGATAGAGAATTTGGGTGCGTAAATTTTGTACTTTGCATTATTTGTTTTTCTTCACATCTGTTGATGGGGTCGTGATATATGATGTAAACTATTGAGATTGAACAGGCCACGACTCAAAGAGCATATGCAGTACTGCATGAGCCACCCAGAAGAGATGAGTAAATTGTCGAAGTTGAAGGCTCAAATAACAGAAGTCAAGGGGATTATGATGGACAATATTGAGAAGGTATATATACTTCGTATTCATTGACCATATATATTGATAATAAAGGCTTGTTGATTTTTTTCAGAGACATTTCCTTTTTACTTTGGCATCGACTAGTGTGTATTAGTACCTATAACTGTATATTATGACGGTGATATGGTTTCTATGAATCTAACTTTAACGTCAACGTAAAGTTCATATTTTCCTTCACTTCACATGTATAGGTAAAATAATTTTTTCGTTACCTGTCTGGAGCTTTGAGACGAGGAGTTTTATCTATGGCTTAAGCTAGGCTAGATAGCTGAGAAATTGAGACTGGAAGTTGAGAAAATGAATCAAGTAACACAAATATATGGGAAAATAACATGAATTAGAAAAGGTTATTTGCTATTGTATATGATTATTTGGAAGTTGAGAGACATGTTTTCATAGATATGAATTTTCTGATGTCTTATCATTTGGGTTTTAGCTATGGCTTTTATTAACTTATCTAAGAGAAAATGCAGTTATGTGCTTAGGCGAGACCCATGATTTTACTACTTATCTCAACACTTATATACCTTTGCTGAAAGAATATTATAATTATTGTTGTTGTGTAGATTCACTTGGATTGACCATCATAACATATCATCTTTTTTCATCCAGTCTGCTTAAACTCTAGTTTACGGAGAGCTCAAATATTTAGAAATACTAAATCATTCTAGAGCTACCCTCGTTCAGCCTTTTGGTTTAATAATGTTTCATGTTTCTCATGTCATCCTGATGATTACTATTTAGAGCCCAACTTAGTTTCTAATACAGTTATACTTCACAATCTGGATAACGAAAATTACATGATGAAATTGTCTATGCTATTTTTCGGGGGATCAATCGGAGATCAAACTGAGTGTATGCAAATCGCCTGGGATATTCTAGCTTAGCTTTTAATTAAAGTATCGAAAACAAAATTGTATAACATTTATGTTGACTACTTGACTGTATTAAAGAAATTAATGAAGTACAATTATCAAGGATATGCGTTCAGAATGGGTGAGCTGAAATATGCTTTGTTTCTTACTAGTGGACAAAATATCTTTCAGATTATTGTGAATATTAGTTGAGGTGTGTTTGCTACATAACGCATGTAGCTAATGAGGTGAGCAACACTTTTGTGAAAAAGATATCGTCCGTGCTTGATCCCTCTTTATTTTGATGAATTCAGAAATCAATACTAATGGGTATATGCAGTGGATACTGTGCAACATATGTGTGTGGCGTTCTGTGTTGTATGTGATATGCCTTGTGATTTTTATCATGGACGATACTGTTATGTAAAGTTATGTTGAATGGGTTTGGGTGAAGCTATAGTCTAACAGATTCTTTATTTATGGGAGGGAGGAATACGTCTAAACTTATAAATGCACATGTCAAATTCTCCTCGACATTCGCAGTCTATTTCAGTTGCTGGATCCGTGCTTAACACTGATGTCCCATCTTTTGTTCAGGTCTTGGACCGTGGGGAGAAAATTGAGCTTCTTGTTGACAAAACAGAAAATCTACAGTTCCAGGTGTGTGCATTTCCAGTGTTCGTACGCAACCCTTTACTGATCTTACATATGTGAAACTGATTCTCGCTTTCGCTTCTTAATTTATTTCAGGCTGATAGCTTTCAGAGGCAAGGAAGGCAGCTGAGACGAAAGATGTGGCTTCAGAGTCTTCAAACTAAACTGATAATCGGCTTCGTCCTCATTGCCTTGATCCTCATTTTATGGCTTATCCTCAAATCCTAAAAACATTACATACCAACTTTGTGTTTCATACTTTCCAATCAGCCACATCTATATATTCCAGAACAGTAGTTGTATCAAAATTACTGTTTGTACAAAACCAATGATCTTCATTAACCTAATGGTTTACTGCATTTCACATTTTGTTGGGCCTCCATTTGAGCTTCTTGTTGACAAAACAGAAAATCTACAGTTCCAGGTGTGTGGATGCCTTTTATATCTGCTTGATGTTGATGCATTTTTACATGTAATTTGTGTTGGCAATTTCAGAAGTGGAGCAAGGGAAAGCAAAAGGAGAAGGTGAACAATATGGTCTTGTTTGACCAGGCAACCTATGACAAGCTACTTACTGAAGCTCCCAAGTTTAAACTGATTACACCATCAATCTTGTCCGACAGGATGAGGGTTTGTTCATAACTCAATTTCCTTCTTTATGGAAGATATATTTGATCATTCCGTTTAGCATGGATTCTTGTGGATAAAATTCAAATTTATTTGATTGTGGTTTAGAGTGTAGTATATGCACATGGTGTTTGACATGTATATTTGTCTGACAGGAACTCGCTAAGACTTTCATTAACTGAACTTTACATTTTATAAATATATCTTTTCAATTCAGCAAATTTACATATTATATTTTAAATCTTTTCACATATTATGTTTTTTCATTTTCAGATCAATGGATCTTTGGCCCGTAGGGCAATTAAAGATTTAACAGAAAGAGGTGCAGTAAGGATGGTTTCTGCTCATTCGAGCCAGCAAATCTACACAAGGGCAACCAATACTTGAATGTATCCTCTAATTTTCCATAGAATGACATGATGTAGCCCTTTCATTCAGATGAATTTCTTGAATGTTTTTGTGAGACATCAGATTTTAATGTTATCAAACTAATTCATTTCATAATGTTTTGGTAATGAAATTCAGTATTTACTCTTGGTATTGTCTGGCAAGACTTTATTTTCAGAATATGTGAAACTGGGGTGTCCAATTTATATTGTTCAGAATTCTTTGCAACTTGAAGGGTTGAGAAGCCCTCGCAGGAATATTAGCAGGACTTGGGTGTAATAAGTTGAATGAGCCTCAGTTGGTTGAGCTGGAAAAGCTCTACGCCTCTTGTGGTTTCTCAGCAGCTCTGCCTGAATAGTTATAATGTCTGAACAATCAATGGAATTCTAGTCACAATGAGGGACTCAAATCAATCAACTCAGCCACATTTCACAACAGCCACTTTCACGGACTTTGTTAAGTTACAAAAATGCAACGAAACACAGAATAATCACAACTTTAAACAAAATAGTTGACAAAGTTATCCTTGTAGAATATCAATCAAATCGTGAACCGGTGTATTACAAAACTAATTGAACCGTGTGAAAATATGAACCGACTGCTTCACGGTTCAATTAAAGAGCAGGATGGGAGCCGAGATATTTTATTTTGACGATAATATTTTGTAAACCTCTCGTTTGGTCTCTGGTAGGAAATCATCAGTTCAGTTCAATGGCGTGTTCATCTCTCTGCTGCCTTCCACTATCTTCTCCCTTAGTCTCCAAGTTGGGAGTTGATCATCAGCTAAAGCGGGTAACCTTTTTATCATTGTCAAAGCAGCAGCAACGTCGTTTCAATGTGATTAGGAGCTCAGAGACTCCCAATCCGGTTACAAGCGAGGATAAGAAGAGTGATGGTGAAACGAAGGAAGCTACGCCATTTGGGTACTCAAGGAAGGATGTGCTGCTGATAGGAGTAGGAGTGACTTTGGCTGGTCTGGGGCTGGAGAGTGGATTGGAGTATGTTGGAGTGGATCCTTTGCAGGCTGGGAATGCTGTGCAGCTGGTGATGGTGCTGGGACTGACTGTGGGATGGATTTTTAGTTATGTGTTTCGGGTTTCGAATAAGGAGATGACTTACGCACAGCAACTGAGGGATTATGAGTATAAGGTGATGGAGAAGAGGTTGGAGGGATTGACTGAGGCGGAGCTGACGGCGTTGATGGAGCAGGTGGAGGAGGAGAAGAGGCAATTGGCTAGCGGCAAGAAGCTTCTTTGAGTGCAGCCTTCACGGTATAGATATGGTTGTAGGAAGTTCTAATAACTTGTATTAATTCCTGAAAAACATAGACAGAAGCTTGAGTGAATTGAACAGGAAAATCATATATAAACACATACTTGTAAATTTAACGCACCATGAACTTATCGTAACAAGTTACCAGCTTAGAATAGCACCAAGTTTGATCATCTCTGGATTGCAGTGTCTTCACTCTGACGGTCAAGGTAATAAGAGCTTGTGATGAATATGCTTTTGTTGCACATATCCCTTGGTGCTTCGTACACTACAAGATTCGCTGCTAACATCCAACACTCCAAGTACATAAACTTCAATCAGTTGCTTGAATTATGGATCCTTTGCCCATATCATGGCTATTGATATCAAGATTTGATCAACATACCAATAGAAACAGTGGATGAGTGGAGTTATAATTGAAGAGAAGGTAATTCTTAGCCATTTGAGATTGATGTACACCATCTTCCAAACTCAAATTTTCTTAATTTTATCAGCAAAGTTTCCCAAGTTGGTTTGTTTCAACGTCTTCAGAATATAGCTGTCCCTTTGATCACTCATTGCCTCAAATGGTGAAACTGAAGCTATGAGCACAATATTCTCTTGATTGCCTACATCAATTTCATAGAGGTCTGTGAAAATCTCTCGAAAGACATCGATCAGTGACTTGTAATACATGTCATCCGGAGGCATGACATTTACAACTAGGATTCCTGTCACTTGAAGAGCCTGTTTAGCATTCCTGAGCACTGATTTCTCAAGAAATGCTCTCGGGGGTGCCATTAGACCACACACCTGATCATCACTGTCCAAATCAACCATAATGACATCGAACTTGTTGGTCTTACAGTCAATACTGCTGCAGCAACCACCACCTTCCTCATCAAGAGCACCAAACCTCTTTAACTCTTCAATCCCATCCCCTAAGCAAAGTTGCATTTGCTCATTTTCAACCAACCCAAAGTGATCTTTGGCAATCCTCAAAACCTCACCATCCATCTCTACTCCAACAACCACGAATCCCAACTGCATTCTCAAAAATCCAAGTAAAGCCCCACCTCCAATTCCAACACATAAAGCCCTCGGCCTAATACCAACTCTCATTTTCTGCTCAACACATCCAGAAATCAGCTTCACACTTGCAGCCATCGGACCCAAATACGGATGAACTAAACACCCTAAATCCAGCCGAAACTTGAAATCACCTGCCCCAAGGCGTTCCTCCCGCCCAACATGCCTACCTGGCACAATTCGAATTTCAGTTTGCACTAAATTAGGCATTCTCTTAAATCTCAACCTCCTCCGAAACTCCCTTTTCGTGAAACATTCACTTTCAGCCTCACCAGTCTCAATCTCAATATCTTCCACCAACATTTCCCCAACAAAAGGCCCAAAACACTTCTCCAACACAACACTCGCAATCACATCATCCTCGTAGCTCAAAAAAGGCACATCAACAAAACCATCCACAGCGCTAGCTTTCGGACACAGCGCCAATACCAACGGAACAAGCCTCTCTTCACTAAAAACACAACCATTCCGACCATCACGATGGTAAATCAATCAAACGAATCATCAGCATCAGGCAGGTTTCCAACAAGCACGAGTCGAGAGAATCCAGGTGAGTTGACAAGTAGCTGCATCTGTCCTGATTCTGTCGAGAATATCCAGTCGCGCTCGCGGCCGGGAGGGACGATCATGGCAGCGACTTTGGGCGGATGATTCGGAGGCGGAAGTGGTGAGTCGAGGACTGCGACGCGGAGAGATGAGGCTGCGGAAATGGTTGGGTGTGAAATTGTAAAGACGGTGAAGAGCGACGGAGTTAGGGTTTCGAATTTCCTTACATCAATCGCCATTTGGGCTTCACAAATTGAACTACTGATTCAATTTCGACCAATTTTATTGGTTTCTATTCATATGGAATTCCCTGTTCAAATGATGTTTAGATCCTTTACAGTCACAGGTAAGCTTGGCTGAAATTCAAGATATAATCCACAGCGAAATGTATGGAGAACGATGCGAAGATTGAAATTCAAGATAAATGATTTGCATCGTCATAAAAGGGAAACAATTGTAGAAAGGCCGTGAGTAAACACAAAACAACAAGAAACTCTTTCAACTGGAATAAAAAAGAAGTGATGCTTAGCGCTTTCCTCCACCGCCTCCAATTTTGGGTCCCTTGGCGGCAGGACCTTTGGGCAAGCTACTCTTGGCACTCTTTTGAGTCTTGGCTGTTACCTCAGCTTTCTTGGCCTTTTTCTCATCCTTGGTCTTCTTGATTCTTTCCTTAATCTCACTGCACATGGAAAGTTATATAATCACATTTTAGGAAGTTAACAAAGACACAACTAGAGATAGAACAATACTCGTTTCAGTTAATAAATACTAACAATGTCAAGAAGCAATACACTCTGTCGATCAATATCTGAATTCAAAAATTTCTAGTTTCTAAAGATACACTGCTATATAAATGTCAAGAAAGAAAGCTAGCTCATTTGCAGTAACATATGAAAATTAATAAAGCATACCGAAGAGCAGCCTCTCTAGCAGCATCACGTACTTCAGGCTTCTCAGACCTCTTCTTTTGGATAACCTCAATAGTAGCACCAACAATAGACCTTGAGTATGGCTTCTTGGTGGCACGACGCCTCTTCTTCACTGCCTCTTGGGCAATATCCTGGTGCAAAATATAATTTCATTAACATTTGCACCTACATTCCAATTCAAAACAAAAAGCACGACAAACGCCACAAACCTTCTTATGCTGCTTCCTGTAAATAGCAGTCCAGGTGAGCTTGGCTGGCTTCAAACGGTTGTGGAAGTACCTCTTACATTTCGAGTTTGCAAACAGAAAAACCTAATCAAAAGTAAACTGAATGTAAGAAGCCATATATAACAATACCACATATTAACCGCAAAACCAATATAGACCTGCGAGTCTGATCGAATGAATCTGATACCCCTTCCAGGGTAAATCTTCTGCCCACTGAATCGGCACAGTTCAGTCCTACAACATATTATCACGAAGTCAACAACCAGACCTCAAAACTCTACAGTAATCAAATGAATTCAAAACCACCATAACAATCAGTTAAACTATTCCAATTAAGCTAATAATAATTACTAATAAACAAAAATGCTGCAAAAATAAAAACATGCAAAAATCAACTAGCAACACTAATCGAAACAACATTAGAGAAGAAGATTTAACGTACTTGAGCACCATCGTCGGTTGCAGCTGCCGGGGACTAAATCAAAACCCTAGTTGTTAGACGATGTATCGTATTGGGTTTTTACAGCAAGGGGATTATCAACACTGAATAAATTGGGCCGGGCTTTTCAGATGTAAATGGGCCTGAAGACGAGGCTTTCAAATTTGGAATTGAACGTAAACGGGTTTAAATTATTGTAAAAATATAGGCAGAAAAGTGGTGGTATTTACGATAGTGCCACTACGTGTGATATTTTGATTCACTGATATCAATCACGATTGCCAACCAGTGAAGTTAGTCCGCTGATCTCTGTCCACTCCGGACAAAACCAGATTTTATTTTGTCAACATTTACAGATGAACTGCCTTCAGGGTCTACACAGGTATGTGAACTGATTATGTTTGTGAGTTTATTTCTGCAAGTGTTTGGTATAATTAGATGGTGTTTTGGGAAGTGTGCTGAGTTTGTTGTGAATTTCAGATCGGTTGTTTTCCCTCAGCAATGTGTTTCAGGAGCTGTTGGGATGAAAGCAACTTCTTTTAATGTTCGCATGCTGGTAAGTTATATGGGTTTTTTTTCTGAATTAGGAATTGTGTTTTATTTTGATGAATTTTGAAAATTTCTCATTTTGATCCTCAGGGAATTATGTTGGCTGCTACTTGCTCGCACAAGCGGAGTCTGGTGTTAAAGATGGTAGTGTTTTATGCCTTTATTTGCTGCCATTGGATTGACATGTTTGTAAAATAGCAATTCAAAATATGATTTGGGTTCGGAAATGTATTTACTAGTCATCACATTTATGTTAATTGTCGGAAGTATCTGATTTGTGTCTCCGGGAAGCAAGAGAGTTGATAGCTGTAAGATTTTGTGTAATGGGTTACATGTTCAGTGAAACGATGTTTTATGGTCTGGGGCATATTTTGGCATAGTGTTGAAGGTGGGTTGTTGACAAATGTGTTGCAGGCTGCGACTGGCTCCAAATCTAGCATAGATGCAGATGATTCTGTAGTAGAGGAAGTCAAGTCTGATGTTTATAGTAATACCATGACAGAAGCTATGGGAGCTGGTAAGATTGTTGAGTTTCATCTGTTTCATTTAAATGGAAGATGTATTGATGTATTTATTCTATTCAACTGACTTTGTATCACGGAACTTTTTAGGAGTAACACTGAAAACTGACTCTGTAATGTCTCGAATTCACAATTGCCATATTTTACATCTGCCCTGTTATTGTACTGTTTGTACTCAGAAGTATTAGTGTGCGGTATGTCTGAATTTAAGCTGCTTATTGTGCTTACTGAGAGTATGTTGTTTCAAATGATTTTTCCTTTTCGTGTTGCAGTACTGACTTACAGACATGAGTTGGGGATGAACTACAATTTCATTCGCCCCGACTTAGTTGTTGGTTCTTGTCTACAGGTGCTTCCTATGCTTCTTTTGTCGCCATGAGTATTATTAACAGTTTCATTCTATGACATCCAATTCTTTATTTTGTTAAACTCAGACTCCCAAGGATGTGGACAAGCTTCGCCAAATTGGAGTGAAAACTGTGTTTTGCTTGCAACAAAATCCTGATCTTGAGTATCCTTCAATATTTTTATGTCATTAAGTACTTTCTATTTTATATTTAAGTGTGACAAATTATGGATAAGTGTGTGAGATAGTGATCAATTTTCCTTTACAAGTGATAGCTATTTCGGAGTTGATATTGTAGCCATACAAGACTATGCAAAAACATTTACTGATATCCAACACATCCGGGCGGAAATCAGGTACTTGCAAGCTACTGCGTACTATCTGATGAATATATAATCATAATTTTCTAGTTTCGACCACTTTAATAACAGTGCAGCACTCAATGATTTTTGCTCTAACTGTGCGACTTATATCTTCCCTAGAACTACATAATAAGTAATTCTTCTTTAAAGCCTGATTGAAGGATATAATCATTGTCAGGGATTTTGATGCATTTGATTTGAGAATACGTCTTCCAGCAGTTATAAGCAAGTTACATAAAGCCATCAATAAAAATGGTGGTGTGACTTATATTCACTGCACAGCTGGTCTAGGAAGAGCTCCTGCTGTTGCTGTAAGTTTTTTAGAACTGGGCTTAAAATTTATCCACGGCTGAATTACAGTCCCGGTTTACTCACTTAATGTACTAAGATCATGTGGCCATTGTAGCTGGCATACATGTTTTGGGTTCAGGGTTATAAACTCAGTGATGCTCACACTCTACTACAGGTAAGATTTGTTCCAATTCTATTGTGCATGTAAAGTAGGCAGTTGATTATAAACCAAGATTTTTGTATTAGCTGAATGATATATACTGCAACACTTGCAAATTTCTTAAATCCAAATAGATTGGAGTAGAATTTTGGTTGTTTTTCTTTTTACATATCATTAACAAAATTATAAGTTTTATTTATTTTTGTGATACAGAGCAACAGGTCATGTTTTCCTAAGCTGGAAGCTATAAAGAGTGCGACTGCTGACATTGTGAGTCCTCGTCTTTTTGAGTATAAATGATCTAGATATATCCTAGGTTATTATGATTACCTTTCTGTCTACTTTAAGTCTACATAGGTAAACCCTTACTTCTGCGTGAATATGTCGCAAGCTTAGATATTTTGTTGTCGAGTGTCGACGTAGGAAGGCTAATGGGTTAAGGTATGAACTGTTAAGAGTGGTTGGTAAGATGTAATTTATATAGGGTATTCCATGTAGATTGTTCATTTGGATGCCTTAGGGACCATATATCTATTAAAGGTTTAGAGTTTAGACAGCGGAACTAGATAACGGGTCATTTTATTTTAAATTAGTCAGGCGTTATATTCCTATCCAGCTTCCAGCCCAAGGTCTCACGTCCTGTGCGTTTAATATGTGAAGCTTACAGGATTGAGAAAGAAGGATGTGACATTGACGTGGAAAGGTGGTAAAGCTTCCTTTGTAGAAATTTCTGGACTTGACATTGGTTGGGGCCAGGTAACCATCATTTTTGTCTCTGATTATTTTCAGAAGTTTTAGCTCTCTCCCTATTGTTGTAATTCTAAATTGCAGAACGTAGATGGCCTAATATCATCTGTCCTATGTTGCAGAAAATGCCTCTAAATTATGACGCAGAACAAGGTTTATGGATTCTAAAAAAGGAACTGCTGGTAATTCTCGTGAAACATTGATATGTTGAAATCAAGATGATTTCACGTGGAGATGAATCATAGTTTTTGTTGTTATTTATGATGATCTAATAGGAAGGACGGTATGAATACAAGTATATTGTTGATGGTGAATGGGTTGTCAACAATGATGAGCTTGTCACAATGCCCAACAAAGATGGTCACGTCAACAATTATATTCAGGTAAATTTTATTGATAAAGCATAAATCCAACTTTCTTGCCGATAGGCAGTTACTGTCATTTTATCAACTCTCTAGCACTCAGCTGCAGATGTCTTGCTGTTTGATGTGTATACTTTGTCAACAGGTTATTAATGATGAGAGAACTACTTCCAGTGCTGCTCTTCGGGAAAGGTTGATGGGGGACGATCCCGATCTTACAAAGGATGAAAGGTTTCAAATACGCCAGTTCTTAGAAGCCTTCTCGGATGAAGAATGAGTTCTCTTTGTTGACATCGACCTTGGGCTACAATATTAACTATCAATGGGGATCCAAAAGTAACATACTATGTGTCCATATCCATATGATATTATGGTAATGTATCTTAAATCTTTACAAATATAGATATCCAGTGCTTACTTGGCATTAGTGCTGTTTACCATATACCCGAACGTGTATGAGAAATACCAGCAATTGTATTATATCGTATAGGGCATTCCCCGAACGTACTTTAGTCAACAAAAAAGCTTGTACGAGCACAAAATATCAATAGTGCCATTGTAAAGGCAACCTTCAAGTGTAGCTACTAATTGGAGTAGACGCAGGTCCCTATCTTCATACTAATGAATAGGAGAGATACCCAGAAGAGTACAAGGTATAGCCATATTCGAGAAGTAGCGGATGTCCTAGTCTTGCTTGGGAGATTTCCATCCAGGTTTGCATCAGTGTCCTTACATCTGCCTTGTTGAGCAACAGCTAATGAGAAGACGAGTTGGAGGTTCCCGTTGTTGTCAACTGACCAGGATAGACCATTGTTGGCAGTGCTCATGTTTCTTGCATGGATCGTGCTAGCGGTGAAGTTAAAAGTGTTCTGAGATTGTGTAGCCAAAGCCAGACGAAGAGCAGCCTCTTTTGTAGGGAACTCAGCAGCAAAAGCTGGAGGAGCAGGGATTGATTCCAGCATGCAGTTAGCATGCTTGACAACTGGATCGGCTTGTTTGACAATTGGCCTCGAACCTGGAGGTCATTGGCATAGGATGTGATATGTGAGGAGAACTCTAAGTTTCACGAAAAGTTCAATAAAATAAATGTGTCTGTTGACTACCTGAGTGAAATTTAGTACAATGCTGAAGTGCACTGCTCCCATCTGCATGGACAAGTTTGGGGGTTGTGGCAATTTTATGCTCCTCAATTGCCTGATATGGATTCAACAAATATATTTAGAAGTAAAAACTAACACTTAGATATCATCACAAAAATGGTAGAAATTTTACCTCTTGGACAATGTGGGGCTCCTGTGGAAGCTGAGTTTCTTTGGCAACAGAAGAATTGTTGGGGAGCAAGAAGAGTTCATCATTTGCATTGAAATCTGTGAGGTACTCATGAAGCATATCAAAAACAGCAGGATCTTCTTCTATTGGATTGAGAAGATCATCAGTCTCCAGATATAAGCCATCATTGAGTACATCACTAAAATTTTCATCAAAGTAAGGCTCATCAAGCAAGTAATTGACATCCTCATCCGCTTTAACAAAAGACTTCATTAACGGAAGCCCTCCTTCCAACTCATACGGCTTTTGTTCATCAACTGTCTGCTGCTCAGGCACTAGCAACTTTGAGTCATTGAAACTTTCATGAATACCAGTCAAAGGCATTGGTCCATATTCAGAAATTTCCCCTGTATCCGCATGTTGGTTGCTGGTATCTCCATGAGAGTAGTACATTTGAGGATGATTGTTTTCATGGAAAACATTGAAGTCAATCAGCTGACAAATGCAATATGTCAGTAACTAGAGAAAAATAAAACTTTCAAACTCTACAATTCTACATTACAGCACTTAAACGGAGCATTGAAGACTGTTGTGGCTGTATCACTAACCGAACAATAAAACTTGAATCAAAGACCGCAATGATCAATCACCAACACAGAAAAAAGGTGTTGGAACAACAAAACAACAGCGATAAATATACATTATTACCACCAGAACATGAACCATGGTCATACAGATAAGAAAACAATTAAAAATTGACAAAACTAGACACATAAAACAACGGTCATAAGTCGAAAAGACTTAAGAAGTAAGGAATAAGCACCTTTATCATTTAAGTCACCAAGTGCAATGAGTTGATCTCTCCACCCATCAAATTTACACAATAATCAGCCTAACTTATATGTGCAGTCATATGCAAAAAGGTACGTATAAACTAATTGTGTTGGAATGCAAGTCTTACCGTGGAAAAGGGAATACATGCATTCACAGCTTGATAAAGGGGGAGATCTTATTCAACAACTATTGTCCAAAATTCATCTCAACAAGAGTTAATCTTTGATACTATCAACCAGGAAAATTACTGGACTGCGCTATTATGCGTATACCACTATAAAGGGGAGGGTATCAGAGTCCATGAATCATTTCCAGAATACTTTCAGGTAGCTATATCAATCTTTGACACATTAAATAAGCAAATGAACTGGGATCGGGTGGGAAAATCGTAGAGAAACCACAAACCTGTTCAATTTCATCTGTTTCTAGAGATGCACCATCAGCAATTAGTGCCATATCTTCAGCTTTTCCACCAGTTACCACGTCCTCTTCCTCATCCTCCCATTCCTCCTCAACAAATGGAGCACCAAGCTGCTCACCATTCTTGGGCCCTGGACCACTCTTCCGAAATATCCTACACAGAACAAAAGATGCCTTCCCAGCCAAACATTTGGGGGAAGTCCAGAATCCTCAGCAAAACGTAGCAATCACCGTCAGTACACAATCACAAATATCATAAAAACACTTTATTCCGACTAACCTCCGCAACACCAGCCTTTTTCAACTCAGTGTCAGTCAGCCTAAACTCATGCATAACCCAATCAGTCCTCTCACCTTTCGGAGCCCGGCCAATATGATAAACCAAAGTTTTCTTATATCCCACTAAAACCGAGTTATTAAAAATGGACCTATCTTTCCCAGTAGTTTTCCAATAACCCCTCTCCGTAGCCCTGTTCGTCTTTGATCCATGTCCATACTTCTTGTCCAATCCACTAAAGAAATACCACTCCCTGTCCCTGCTCTTCAGAGCCGACTTATCTGAAAAATCAAATCAAACAACAAAAGCATATGAATTAAAGATACCAAGAAAAAACTCTAAAGAATTATAATAAATAAATAAATAAAAGGCGAAACCTGGCAAGTCCCAAGGCTCGAATTTGTAGACGTCAGCATCAGAGATGGTGTCGATGGGAAAGGGCTTACCGCAGAGCTTGCGCTTGAGATAAAACTTAACGAGTTCCTCATCCGTCGGATGAAAGCGGAACCCTGGAGCGATGAAGGCTGCCGGATCACGTCCGCCCATAAATCGAATAAAACACAATAAATCGAAATCGGAATATCAATCAAAAATTGTAGCTTAACGTTATAATAAAAGTAGATGAAATTGATGGATGGATGATCAATCGGTGTCGGAAGGATGAACGACGACGACGGCTTTCGCCATTGAAATTGGGTTTGACGGTGAAAGTCACGTGTTGGCGGTGGCAAGGGTTTTATATATCGACTGCGGTAGGAATTGGTAGTTGAATTGGAGGCCACGTTACCAATTGACTCGGATTTGTGTGTTTAATCAAGCCGTAATTTACCGGTTTGATTAAGAAGTTGAACCGAATCAATTGAATTCTTCTCTTCCAATCATTTTCATGGTGTAAGATTTTATTCTACTAAACAGATGGTGCTGGTGGGAGTGTACTAAGTTTTCACTTGAGAATCCAAAACCATCAGATGGTGCTGGTTGAGACTGAAGGATCTTCCACCTGGCCAGCAGATCACTCTCGAATATCTAGATGTTCGTGTCGGGCAGTCTTACTTGGTGCTTGTCACAATGCCAGCACCTTTCGAATGCCCGCAAATGAAGGCCTTGAGCTACTGCCTCTTCATGATTGGAGGAGTTACTTTCCTGGATGAAACCCATATGTTGGGAATAAAACATTTTTGGATTAGTAAACATTTAGCAAAAAATACCATTTAATGTCACTTGTGAAGAAGCAAAAACAAGCAAACACAGAGTGTCAAAAAACAAGCAAAAAGTAAAACAAATACACTTCAGAAACAGCTAAGACGTCATTTTCTACAATCAGTTGATCATGAAGAACTCAATCCTCATCTCTGTTTTTGTTTTTGTCATTTTATCTGCAGGTAAAATGACCAATGCAGCTACTTGTCAGAATTTCCCGTTAGCTGTTTCGCCGTGCAACTCTCAATCGTGCGACTTCGTGTGCCGTGATTTTAGACGTACTGTCCCAGATTATAAGATTGTTTCCAAGGTGTGCACTAATGCAAATACCTGCATTTGCCATATCCGCTGGTAATCCATCAGTCCAAATTTGTGACTCATTGTACTGTGAAGCAAAATATATTTTTGGCTCAGATCAAATGTTTTTCGAAACAGCTGAGAATAAAACTTGAGAAACTTTTTATCGTGATTGTATGTCAATTCATGTCTCTCTTGAATTTAAACCGCCGTACAGAATATACAAAAGAAAAAAGGTAAAGAGTTGACAAAAATGAATTATTGATTAGAAGATCCATAGCTTATCTTAATCACCTCTCCATGTGCAACTCTAATCATACTTCCTAAATCATGCACCCAAGTACTTCAAGTCGCCATTACTGCAACTGCTATCACATTTGGTGAAGTACATGTTACACAATCCACATCAAGCAACTAACCAATATATATTTTTATTGAACTCTAATCTGAATAACAAATCTATTCTGTATCTGCAAGTGCTTGAACAAGTTAGTAGATCAGTAAATAAGAAAGCTGAGAACTAACTCGATCAGTGGCAGTCCCTGAGTGTGAAACTATGATGCATTTAAATTCGAACATCGGAAAGTGTGTAACTGATATGGTTGTCAGTAGTTTTAAAGTCAGCTAGCTGTTATTTTGGATAAAACTAAATAATCACTTTATAAGAAATTTCGAGACGAATTTGTTCAATGAGTTCGGATTTGATAAATTTTATAGAATCCACTTTGCATCTGTTGTTGCATCTGTTGGAAGGATGTGATACAAAAGAATTACGGTATAGTAAAAGAATACTTCAGAATAGAAATTTATCAATAGTGACAATCCACCAAAGCCGGACCAGAGAGTACCAAACCTGAATCTTGAATTGATTTCTTGGAAGTAAAGGTAAATTTGGTCTCACTGATCTCATCGTCCGACGATGATGTAGCGGGTAAGTTAAGATCTAAGCACTGGAACTCACTGTTACTTCTGCTGGTTTCAATCCCAGCTTCTTCATGAGCAGGACCAGATAAAGACAGAGTTATACTTAAACCATCTGCAGCTTTAGTTGTCTCTGTCATGGAAGTGTGAGTTTGTAACGAGGAGTTTAGCGGTATGTTGACTCTGTGCTTTCTCATGTGACCGCCGAGTGCCTGCCCAGATGGGAATTCCGCGCAGCAGATGAGGCATTGGTGGGCACGGATCTTTCCAGCTGCTCTGCTGTTCCCCAACTGCAGAGTGGGGATAGGTGGAATGAGATTACGATAGCTGGTGTCTGGTGATCTTGAAGCAGATTTTTCCAACATGAGTTCGTCGGTTAGGGTGAGTTTGAGCTTCTTGTGACTGGCTCTGTGTCCTCCCAAAGCTTGAAATGAATGAAATGATCTGTTGCAAGTCTTGCACTCATACAATTCGATCTTCTTATCCACCCATGACTTGCCACTTCCCTGAATATCAATTGGGGAGAGTTGCATCTGTTTTATATTCATACTCACCTTGAGCCAGGAGGATCAAGCACTTGGCCACCTCCTGATCCTCCTCCTCAGTAGAAGAACTGATCAGCACCAGCTCTGTGGAGAAGATGAAATCATTGTAACCACGTCTTCCGATGAAGAAAAAGAGTTCCCACACGGGCGTTGACGATGGCTTCTCTTACGTTTCAACAGCTGATTATGTATAGAAGAATCTGACACAATCTCTAGTTCCATTTTTTCCAAACCTGTAAAAAGGATTGGAAAGACTAAAGAAGGTGATTCAGATGAATGGAAATTCTATAGATCAGAGAGTAAGGTGAATGAGTGTATAAATATATATACAAATTGAGTGAGACAGAAGATGAGGTGATGTGGAACTTCACACCACTGGAAGCTAACTGGAATTTGACATCACAGCACAGCACACAACATAACAGATCAATACTAAATAATAGTAGAAAAAATACCTCCACAAAATTAGGGAAAAAGATCAACATATTAAAAGGCATCCAACAGTAAAAGAGTAAATGCTAAATTCAACATATTAATTACCAAGTTTGGGGCTGCTCTCATTTGCCAACCTCATCATCAACAACTTGAAGTTTAATACTAAATTTTGCTTAGATAGACTTGAATGTGTCCATTATCGTGTAGTCGCAGATCATACAAGTCGTTACGGTCAGGACCGCAACAAACCTGTAAAAACAATTCCAGTTAAGAACATTCGGTTGAGATAACTTGAAGTGAACAAGTTGGTGTTGGAGAGGATATTAACCCGTGAGGTGAGGCTAACTTCCCTTCCACTCCTTTTCCATCCTCCATACCATACCGAGCACAAGTGTAGTACTTTCTTTTGCGTTGTAGGCGGTGCTCTCAACCACATTATGTCTCATGTTCTTCATTTTCTATAGGCTTCTTTTACAATGGACCACAGTTAAGTCATTGTTTAATACTGGGATTTGGATGTAATTATGAGCCACTGATTACCCAAGTTGGCAATGTCACCTACTAAGCCGACCACACCACAATCCTCCATTACAACTGATTTATGATAATACCAATTCAAAAACGAAGACTAAATTTATCAGAACAAGTCATGTTGAGATAATTATCAGGCTCACTAGTTTATTTAGTATCAGACTGATACTCTTTAGAATTTTCTTTTCATACAACAAATATATTCTCATTAAGTAAACAATGGGAATATGAAAAAAGACGAAAACAGAAAATGAGGTAAACGACATGATAATCCACAAAAATCAATAGCAATTTGCTTCATCTATATAAACAACCTACTGATAGGTGGCTACAAAAATAAGCAACACTAGTTGTACTTAGGAACAACTTCACTAACGAGGAAGCTACTCACTCAACATTGCCTAATAAACTAACTCAGATTCAAAGATATAATTCACAAGAAAACTAGAATATCTTGTTACACCACAACAAACCTCTCCATCACCTCGATTGTGTGTAAGCAAAATATCTCAGCACAAAGTCAACGCGTAAGTAATTATGCAAGTATATAATAGAAAGAAACCAGATGAGAAATTCCTAACTTGATGATTAATAAAAGCAAGAGACAGGGTGGTGAGAGGCACGTCAGTTAGCCGCCCAAGCAACTTCAGTACCACTCATGATCATTTAGTTCCTGTAGAAGAAAAACGAGAAAGCAAGACGTTAGGTGCACTATTTTTTACTAAATAAATGAAAAGTAAATCAAATGTTAGGGATGAAAAAATCAGTTATGACATCAGATCTGTAAATTGATCGGATCATTCTGTTACGAAAACTGAAAGTGTTAAGAAGACAGGTATAAAACCATGAATAGTCAGTGATTTAGTAGCAAGCATGAGCAACATGCTACCTTAACTAACTGGCCAACTTGCCCAACTACAAAAAAATAATCATACTGCCGTCGTCATCACCCTGTTTAAATATACCCGGTCAGTGACTTCTCTGCCACTCAAAACGACATGCCTCTTCCAGCATTGTAACACAGTGATACTGTCCAAGTAATACATGAAATTATCATGGAACAGTAAACTAAATTAAAAACAAGGATGTCTTCCCTTTGAAAGAGTCCATCTTAGATAAGCAATGGTATTACAACATAAATGATGTCCCAAGCTGAAAAATAAATCCATGGTTATCTTTCATGGAGAATCGTTTTTTACATATGCAAGTTGGATGCTCTTACTAACCGTACACACGATATCTATGCCGTCATTTCGTAGAAGCTCTTTCCCCTGTTGAACTCTAACTCAGCAGGGAAATCATTGTGATTGTGATGGTGAACCAATCAGCTGTGATATATTTGAGTCATCTGCCCTGTTCCAATTTTTGCATAACTTCAGTGTCGATTTGATCAGTAAGTTGATATAAAACATACATTGACATCTGAATATGAGTTCGAACACTACAAAGCAAGTCCTAGCCGGTGTCAAAACTAAGTGGAGTAAGGCATGCACTAAGCAAAGCTGAACTGCCCTCTACATGTTTCTGATGTGCCAGGTGGCCTTTTGTATCTCATACTTAATTATTTGCCAATAAGTAACTCACTTCTCTTGTAAAGGATAAGTCATCACTGAAAAGTTTTGTAGAACAACCTATTGAAAATGAAATAGTAAAATCTTTTGATGAAATGCTAGGCAGGTAAAACAAGGATCGCCAGATTGTAATATACATCTATTAGCTTATCTCAGTTCTTGCACCTTCTACACGATTAACCACAATGTTCCCAAGAAAAAGAAGGTCAAGGATATGACTTACTTTCATTCGAGGCTCAACAAACACTGAAGTAGTTTTCGCTGGTGCACTGAAGCAGCCCAAGGATTCTTCATAGCGCGACGTCTTCACTATTTGATCACTTGAGTTCAACTGCAGGAGTTGATGACGAAAAGCATTTATCACGGAATTCAAAAACTATAGTCACAGTTTTTAATTTTGTTTCAGTATCATTTTCGAAAACGAAGCTATACCTGAACAGGGTGCAACTGAAAAGACCTATGTTGCAAGGCTTCAGCAGTAAATGAGATTGCTGTAGGACTTGCATTAAAGATAACCAGAATATGGGAATAGCTGGAAATGGGTATGATTATAAATATCGCGTATAAAATACAACAGCTCGGAATATACTGAACGAAATAGCAAGCCACTAACTTTTCATCCAGTTGAGATAAGCTATTAAACCCATCTTTTCCATCTTTAATGCTGATCACTATTACTCCTGGCACAGACGAAGGGCCAGAATTTAAAAACTGAATTCGCTCCTGTAAAACAGTAATCACAGGGTGTTTGTTATTGCCATTTGAACGGGCTTAAGAGCATCTACAGCAGAGACAATCAATGGCTTGGAGAAGAATAAACAGAAAGCATCAATAATTACAAACCAAGAGATTGCTAAACTTGGCAATGATACTCGAGGCATAAGTATCATTCGGAATTTCTAACTCTAACCAGTGTTAGATCTAGCACCAGATAAGTTAGATTTACTTGGATATCGATTGCAGTCTTCAACCGGAAGAGTGGTGTAGAGTAACGTATCTGCAACATGTCCAAGAAGTTCTCTGCCGCAGCAAGTATTTGAGCTTTATGAGGCTTAAAGGACGGGTCTGCCAATCTTGGTTTAATACTGCAAGGGATGTAAAGTAAACAAAAATATTAAACAAAATGTATGACTCTATAGGTTACATTGTTGTTATTAAAACGTAAAGTGCATACAGTGGCCAGTTTTTCTCATTTTTTTCTTTTGGAGGAAGACCAACTCCCCAGTTGTTATGATTGTAACTGAAATCTAACCTGAAAACAGAAGCAACTCAAACACCATCAACGGATACCAGGCTTAGAATTGCACTTGCAAGTATCACAAAAGAATTAATAGATCTAGTTATATTTGACGCATTGTATTGGCAAAAAAGCAGCCCTATCATATGATCCATACACTCTTGATTGGTCAGAATCACCAGAGGTGCTTCTACACAAATAATAAAACGGCATCTGAGAATGCAAACAAAATCTACAGTAAAAAATTCAAAACATGATGCTTTCCAAAAAGTTGTCATGAAATCTAGGCATAACTTCAGAATCAGAACAAATTACATAAAAACATGACCTGTTGAACCAATCCCCAGAATTGTATGAATCACGATCAATTGACTTGGAGCGTAACATATCATCACCAGCGTGGAAAAATGGAATTCCCTAGTATGAAGACACTTAATAAGTTAAAGCACACTTTTATTGTATTTTAGAAAAACAAACTGAAGTCATATCCCTGCTACAGTAAATGAACAAAACCTGAGAGAGGGCTATTATACTAGTTGCCAAATGATTATGTCTGCATCTCTCTAGCACGGAAAAATGTGTTGGTGTCTGCAAGCAACCTGCTCATCAATGCCAATGAACAATGGCGCTTCCAGGTCTTACTTGGATTAGGAAGGGTATGTTTACCGTACTTTTAAGCTTATAATGTCAAACAGTGTTTCATTATCATGAGCTGAAACGTAGTTCACCTGAAACATTTGACGGAGAATTCATTATTTTGAATAATGTCACCAACAAACAATTAGCATAAGGCATTCCCAAAAACCAATTTGAAAGGATCATTATCATTACTGTCTCTGAGGGACTTAGAGCATATCCAACAGGCACTCCGCCATAGGAGTAAATTTCTGATCCTTTCACCTGTGCGACCACAATTCGAACATGCAGGTTAATAATTAGCCACAGAACAGTAGAATAAAGGTAACAATACAAGGGGGATAAGTATGTTTACTTTTACAAAGATAGTAAGCAAACATAACGAGGAACATGTAAAAGGAAAGAAGATATAGAAATAAACACATACATCATTATCTAAATTGAAGCTATCAAAGTACCATGAACAAATCAATGCATCACTCATAAACATGAATAAAAATTCCAGAGCATGTCCTCTAATGTGGTTTACAATTCCCTTACCTCTTTCCCTTCATGATTAGTTAGCACATAATCCTTCAAGTTTGCTGCCATTCCTATCTGACATAAGTGTTTTGAAGTCAGCATCATTTCAAAATGACATAGGCAAGATGGACTGATGGACTTCCAATGGGCTGATGTTTTAGCTATTGGTCAATCAAAATTCAGGGAAAACCACCACTTGGGCAATATATAAAAGAACTTAAAGTACTGAAGCTACAATGACGGGTTTCGTGATTATGATGATATGAGTTGATTTTGAAGACATTCTTAATTATGAAAATATTTCGGGACACACTTATACTTTTGCTCTTTCATTTTTACATTTCTTTACCAATTTATGTCACAAATGATTCATCATAGCTAGCGCACATGATAAGCTGAATTTGGACCATAATGATATGGGCATTGGGCAGGGCAAGATTCCCATTGCTTTCTCATTTCCCGTCTCTTATATATTTCGTCTTTTGTTATCAAAAGTCAGAACAATAACATGTGTTTGAGTAAGCAAAATCTGTATGTAATGAACCTGGATATAATCCGTAGAAGCTGCCAGCATACGCTTCACTTCATCCTTATCACCATGGTCGTAACCGTTAGGCTGCAGAAACGAAAATTGGCGTTATAATTTCTAGAAAAAAAAACTAAATAAACAAAGAACAAATAGTGAATGCCACTTATTATCATGAGATAAGATGCGAGTTCACGTCATATTCGCTTGAGTCACGATTGGCTTCAGACAAATTCAATGTTAAGGGAAAGAACACAAAAGAAATGTACATTGATACCTGCAGTGACAGTCCAGTCAAAAATCCTTGTTGAAGAGGATGACCAAAAGGGGATCCCCCAAGCATAGCATCACGAATTCTATCATTAAAGCTGCAAGAAAACAGACTTGCAAATATCAAATGAAGCTAAAGCAGTTATGGGAAGGCGTCAGTCCATAAATGACCCCCTAACTCATCTTAACCCAATTTTTTGATCTTCATGGCACAACTTGAAATCTAATCAGTCTTTCATATAAAAACCAAATACTAGTTTGATAGACCTGACCATTGATCTGATCTCAATAAAAGTAATGCATAGGAGTTCCATAAAGTGTATATTTCAAACTTGAAGACTACCTACCTCCCTATTCCAGTTCCAGGAATATTCATCTGGGATGCATTTATGCCACGACCGTTGTTTGCAACTTCACCAAAATCCCATCCTTCACCATACCTGGAAATAAACTCTAATTTCAAACACACATTGTTTCATGAACGACCAAGGCAGTTTAGTTCAATTACAGCACAAATATAATATAAATAAAAGTATCCATTTTACATATAAATGTCTCGTCCATTCACTCCATCTTTTTCCCACGTCAGGTTCTGCAATGCAGATTTTGCCTTTTGCTGTGCCCACAATGACAATTAGTCTTTATAAGCATTGGCAGGATATTACCGGGGCATCAATACGTGCAGAAATGCGATTGAGAGGCATATAATCACTTACCATAGTGTGCTTCATAATATGACCCATGAGATCAAATCGGAATCCATCAACCTGAGATGTGTTAATTTCATCAGTTGTTAATATTCCGAGAACGAGGCGAATGTCAAACAAATGGACTTACGCACTACCAGCACTTTTCTTTTTGAATCATACTCAAGGCTATTCGTACAACTTCATAGCTACTTCAGAGACTCTAAAACTATTTTCAACTGTTGTATTTCTACTACTTCTGGCTTTTAGACTAACACGGCCAATAATTCATCAGCATATAAATGTTATTGTAACATATAATGTGGAAGTGCGATACCAAACACCTACAGCTGTCAGACAGAATTTGACAGATTTAGAAGTCAGAGCCCAAAAGGGACAGCATGGTACTAAATCTATTTGTCACAGAGACTTCCAAGCGACATGAAATTAGATTTTGGAGCACGATTATAAAGGTTAGACTTTTTACTCCAAGCCGAAGTCTAAATTCCAATGCCTTCACGCTGTTGCAATAGGCACACGATATAATGATATGATAAACATTATCTACATCCAAAATCCCAAAGCAACTTCTCAGTGGGAACTTTAAACAAAAAACGATTAGGGCATCCCTAAATACTAAATAGGATTCACCTTATACTGTATTGCCCAGCTCAAAAGGTCATCAATAATCAGCCGCTCCACCATTACATGCTCACTAGCCGTATTGTTTACACATGTACTATTCTCTATGTGACCATCCACATTCCTTCTCAAATAGTAACCTGGAACAATCTATGCAGAAACATGATGTCTAGTGAAAAGGAAACATCATCAGTATAAAACACTGAAGGTCTGAAAATGCTTTTACCTTATCAAGAACCGAATTTGTATCAGATGGCCCATTTCCATGTAAGTGGTTGTAAACAACATCCAGAACAACGCGAAGACCGATTCGATTAAGAGCCTGCAGGTAGTAGTACCAACCATTATTGCAGGCATGCTATAGATTTATAATTTTTATAATGAACGAGGTAACTGTTGTTCAGTGTAACGAGTTGGAGGACAAGAATCAGTCGCAGAAGACCAATCCTACCAAAAAAAACTCTCTTGCAGATGTAAAGGATAGGATGTGGAATAAAAATACACTAAATTATCTATATAACAGGATCACTTTTCTTCCACATTTTTTCTTGACTTGAATTTGATTCTATGTACCAGTTAAAGGATATATAATGCAAAACACAGACCTGAACCATCTTTCGAAACTCTAATGTCCGGGAGGGGCCTCTTGGGTTGCTGGCGTAACTACCTTTAGGAACCCCCCAAAGTACTGGATTGTACCTTGTGTCAAGTGAAATGGTGAGGCCAATAAAGTTAGCATGAAAGACATTGATCAACCATAAACTAGTTTTCCTTGGCATACCCCCAGTTGTATCCATCCATGTCTTTTATTGCAGTGATGTGAGCTTGTTGCTCATCGGAGTCGGGTGGAAGCCTTTCAAAGGTCAGTGTCTACAAGTTACATAGTATCATGCTGATCACTATGCAGTCCGTATAGAAAGGATGAAAAATGAGAAACTAAACTTAGCGACAACTAATACTACCCACAGACAACCAGTGTTCCTTTTCGTCATCAACCTCTGCAAACTGGAATGTCGGCAGTAAATGGATATGAGTAAGGCCAGCACTTGATAGCCTCCTGAGATGGCTTACCCCAGCTGAGTCCTATATAAGAATCCAGTATATAACAAAAGTCAGACCCAAAACTCAACCATATAATAACCTGGCATGGACAGTAATGTTAAAAAGATGAGTTTTAAGCTGCAAAATTGTTACAGGACTTCAGTACATTTAGTAGATTCTCGAAAGCAACTACTAATTTCAGTAAAGCCGATTTGCCATAATACACATATGCCACCGGTACAAAGTTTAAGTCATTGCCAGTATGATACGAGTTAGAATTCGATTACTAGATAAACCAACATCAATGTAAGATCAGATAATACCAAGCGTTTAGCTCAAA
>QZGG01000563.1:0-125299 GCA_006409495.1 Sedum album
CAACAATGTCGAGCGGCCAAGGATCTAGCATGGGAAGAACGAAGACTCTTGCAAGGAGATGGACGGTTTACAACCCGGGCACTCAACTTAGCTTTAGGAAACCATTTCAACAACCACGGCTTACGGAACTCTTCTTTGGCTCAAACAAGAAGGAAGTGGTAAGTTCCGTTGCACCTCATAAACCTACTATGATCGAGCTTGGAATTTATGAGATTGTGGACAATATATTTATCAACGCCGGTTTGAAGGAGGAGAAGGAGTATATGGATGGAGAATGGTTCTCTCCCGGAGGTGTTATTCCGTATTGTACGGATGAGATGAGATTGGAATTATGGAGGAAGCTAACCGGTATGCGCGAGTATGACCCTAATTGCTCACCCAAGTGCCTAACGGATGGAGTATGGAAATACATCCATCGGATTATTTCTACAAACATCAACACTCGTGTTGACCAAGGTGCTCGAGTATCTCGGGAAGACTTGGATTTGATGTACTTCATGGAGCGAGGAGACTCCATTGATTGGTTTTATGTCTTCACCGAGCGGTTTCAAGAAGATGATCAACCCTAAGGAAAAGAGTAAGGCACTCGGCTGCTCATCTTTCATCACTTGCCTCGCGGAACGCTCATATTTTCGGTTTGAAGGCAAGGAGATTTTAGACCACTCGACACCACCCGTTTGGTCACCATGACGTTGATGGATAGGAGGAGCAAGGAGTGGGTTTGTGTCAAGGAAATGCCCAAGCGTGCTGACCGGAAAGGAAAGAAAAAGATGAACGAAGGAACGAGCTTCGAGTGGGAAGAGTGCTAGGAAAGCCTCTTTTAGTTGTTTATTTGTGTTTGTTGTTGGAACTTTTTGGACGTACCGTTTGCGGTACTTTGTTGTTAGTAACTTGAACTTGTGCGTACTTTCTAATTGTCATTTACCCTTATGATCGCCAAGTTTTACGAGCACAAAGTGAAGCAAAAGGACATTGCTTCACTCGACCGAATCTATGGATCATTCGGTCGAGTAACCACAACACTTAAACAACTCGACCCAAATTAGAAAAATCAGATTTTTAACCAAAGCCCACTCGAGCACCTAGCCCAATTCTTTCCTAAAAAAAAATATCTCGAGTATCCTAATAAATATTCATAACTTCCATATATTAAATCCTTGATTAAATCTTTGATTAAATCTTTGATTTAATATTCAATTATTAGAAACCTTTGATATACAAATATTTATCACACTTTATTAGGTAAGTTACTACTCGAGTGATCTTAGAGCTTCCCAATTTAGACTTATATATAAACCGATCGAGTAGCATGGCATATTCACCATACTCGACCGAATCAACATACTCGAGCAACATGTCTCAATCCAACCTACTACCCAAAAAGACCAATGCACCCTCCCAAAGAAGAACTCAAATTGAGTTTGTTCACTACTATGACCCATCCTACCCACCAAATTTTGACAACATAGACCATGCACGAACCTATGAAAGAATAGCTGAAGATGCAAACCGAATCAAGCCTTTGGTGAGCTCGATAGCCCTTCATGACAAGACAATGCAAAGCCTTGGCATTAATGCCAAAGTTTATGATATGTTTGGCCGAGCTTCACTCGATGTGGATGTTGTTTTCAACAAGCAATGTTATAAGGAACTTGTCTATGAGTTCATTGCTTCGTTTGAACCTGTGGAAGGAGAAGGTTTTGCATATGATTATGAAGGATGGAAATTCAGAATTCAAGATTTGGATTTTTATTGGACTCGACAAGAAGCATTTAGACATCTTGGATTTCCTGAAGGAGGACTTAGTCACTTGGCTACGGAACAACAAAGAACTCAGATTTGGAAAGACATTAGCCGCCAAGACTTCATTGGAGACTACCCTTCACCATCCTCTATTAAGAATCCCGTTTGGAAGTACGTGCATCGTCTGATTGCTACCAATATTAATTGCCAACCCGAGACTGTTGATGTAGTTACCCGAGAGGACTTGAACATCATGTGGGCACTCGACCAAGATGAACCAATCAATTGGTTTGATCTGTTCACAACCATGTTCAAGGGTATGCAGCAGGCATACTACTCTTCACAGTACGTGGGTTGTACTTCATTGATCACTAGCATTGCCATCGGTTGTCAATTTACTCTACCCGAGAGATACACAGAATTTCGAGAATTAGACTTTAACTTGTTAAGGAAATTAGCATTCCTCGCCAAACAACCCGCTAGTTGGAATGTGCCTATAAGGAAGTAACTGAGGAAGAAGACCCCTCCGAGAACGCGCGCTCGGTTGGAACTTCAATGATACAAGCAAAGGCAAGGGTAAGGAAAAAGCTACCTCGAGCAAAACAAAGTCCAAGAAGCCTAAGAAAAATAATTCGGGTATTGAGTGGTATGAGGTTCGTAGGGTGACTATCAAAGAATTTCGCAAGCCTATGGAGAACCAATAGAGATCGAGTCGATGAGTGATTAAACTTTAATTTCTTATTTCTTCTACAAATAATGATGTCTTTGTTTGGAAAACAAAGTTAGAAATTCAATAAAGAAGAAATTTATATCTTACCAAATTTTAGGGTTACTAAAAAAAATTCAGAATTAAAACACCTTGAAAAGAAAAATAAAAACTCAATTAAATTCTGAATTTTGGCCGAGCCCACTCGACCAACTAAGAATGTCACTCGATCGAGTGAACCTATTCTTAAACCGAAATCAATTCGATCGAGTCATCTGGTTCACTCGACCGAATAAACTATTGGGCCATATCACCTTAAACATTAAACAAAACCTAGCCCAACTACACAAAACAAACCCTAACTCGACCGAGTTTATTTATTCACTTAAGACCAAATGGAAGTGGTCGAGTTAAGAGGACACAAGATAGAAGTTGTGAAAGAATGGAATTTCGTTTCTGAAGGATACCGATCACCACCTAGACCTACATTGCATCACTCGACCGAAGAAAACGTTCAAGAAGATGAAGAATTCGTAGATGCAGAAGATAAACGTAGGTGACAACGAATAGGTCTGATAATGAACAACTTCCGAATCCTTAGAAACACCCGATATCTCCCAAACAAACAACCAAAACAACCATAAAAACCAACTTTCACAACTAGAACACAGATTGATCGAGTACTTGACGTTTGCACTTGTTTGAACATTTTAAATTACTTATCTATCATGTTTTGCTTTGTTTGCTATATAATGACAAATCTTTGTTAGCATTGCAAGAATGATAGATGTGCAGCACATTGGAAAGTCAAGATACGAGAAAAATGTCAAGAACGAAATACTCGACAACCAGCTAAGTATCTCTACACCTTAATCTTAATTTATTGCTTAGGGACTAAGCAAATTTTTAAGTGTGGGGTGGGGAGTAGTATGCATACAAATTTTCATGATATATACATTGCATACTTTTCAAAATTTGCATACATCCTACTATTTAAATGAAAACACGTTGAAAAATGTCAATTAAACATGCTAAACAAGATCGAGCACTTAGATTAAAAATGTTTGCTGAGAAACTCATGAATTGAAATTTTTTGAATTGAACGACATTCATGATAGAAAATTTATTTCTTGTGACTTAACTTAAGAGCTTGCCTATTTGATTTTTCTTAGAAATTTTTGACAACACCTTGAGAAAAGCAAAGTTTTATCCAATTTCATAGAGGAAATTTTTGAACGAAACATGGATAATATTTCATAAAGCTATTGTATTGCCTTTAGGTGACTTAAGCATATCTCGTAATATATATGGTGCATTTGTTGTAACACTCGAGTTAATATTTTGGCATCTAGTCAAGTCTTAAGTGTGGGGTTATCCGATAAAGTCGAGCATTTGCCGAGGGTTAGGAAAGAAAATAAAATTTATTTCCCCCTTGAAAGTATCTGCTTCGACAAAAAAAAATGCATTTGCCGAGGGTTAGGAAAGAAAATAAAATTTATTTCCCCCTTGAAAGTATTTGCTTTGATAAAAAAAAAGAAGATAAAAAAAATAATAAAAAAAATATATTCGTTTCCCCACTTAAGTCCTTGCTTTGCTGTCCTAAATAATGTTGCGACTCGAGTGAAGCTGTCGAGTGATAACCATGGAGAATTGCTTAGGGACGATCCTTGTACTTATGTACGTAGGCATGACATGCTTTTGAGAGAAAAATTCATGAAATATGTGGTAATCATCCGGAATTCCTCTACTCTTATGGATTACGACGTGTAGTCTAATTCTTGGGCAAGAATTCTTGACCTTGACCTTATGGACTAGCCCTTGCTAGCATAGGTGATTGGTTCGGTGAAACTCCTCTTGAAAATTGTGTTTTACTTTGTGATTTTCGGTGTAAGTTGGGAATGGAGAGAAAGGACAAATCAAGGTTAGTTTCTTATTGCTCGAGTTACGTTGAAATTTATGACTATCGTGATTTGAAGTGATTTTCAATGATTTTTCATGCCATGAATGATCAGCTATACTTTGAAGTGTTTATGATTAAAGAATAATGCAAAAGAATGTTTGTTGAATTGACTAGTTATGTAAATGAATACGATAAATGGATGATGTGCAGGATTTGTGAGTATTCCGTTATCTGAAAACTCTCACGAGACTAAAACTCGTCCGCTAGGGCAGCCTAGAGGTTTAAAGGCTTAATGCATATGCTAAATGCATTCGTGATTTTCTACGACAGTGAACTAGGATTAGATTAACTTTAGAAATCTCAGGAGTAAGAAATAAGCTTAATGCTTGTTCGGGACGAACAAGGATTAAGTGTGGGGTATTTTGATGAGTGTTAGAAATGTCTATTTTAAGCCCCTACTTTCATGCTTATTTCATATGATTTAATGTAAAATATATTACTTTTGATACTTTGATTGATGTTTCAGGTCAAAAGCACGGTTTACACCTTACGAAGGAGCACAAATGGAAATATGAGGAAAAGCACGTGAATTCTGCAATTCTTAGACCGAGTGCATTAAAGTACCTTACTCGAGCCAAAACAGCCAAAGACTCATGTTACTCGACCGGAGTAAATACACTGCTCGAGCAAGTTGTCACGTGACCAAGACCCTTCGTATGGATTATCTCATTAACTCGAGCCATTCAATACAAGATTTAATACATGAAGATAAGCCAAACCTTTCATTCCACTCGAGGATTAAATGCATGAAGATAAGCTTAACTTCCCATTTACTCGGCCATTTATGATTGGAGTTAAGGCAAGACTTCTCAAGTCACTCGACCCTTGGATTGATCTATACTATATAAGCATCACAAGACATTTGAAGAAGGTTGGCTGCTGCTGCCCGAGCTACCTAAGGGGGCTGAAAATAATAAAGTGATTGAGTCTAGTCGAGTAAACCAAGTGAAGAAGAGAAGATACCCGAGAGAGCTCGGGACGTTGAATTATGAAGTTTTGTACTCAGATACGAGATAACGAGGAGAATAGCAGCAGCTTTGGAGCTCGACCGTGGATCATCAATCACTGAGAATTTCTAAACTTTACTCTTGTTTTATTTACAATCGTTTTACTTTAATCGTTTGAATCATGTTTGCATTATCACTCGAGATGAGTGAGTAGTTTCTTTATGATGAGGATTTGATGAATCTCTAATGCTTATGAATAACTAGAACATGATTATTTAATTTATATGAATCAATTCTTGTATGACAATTGCGTGTGTTGAATCATACCCGAGCTTAATCTTCATAAATAGGTGTCCTGACAAAACATCTAGAAGTGTAGGTCGGTGAGTAGTATATCTAGGGAAGGACCGAGAGGTGAACTTAGATATTTAGGAATCAATACAACCATCAGATCGAGTATATTAGCAAAGCGAGAGCAGCGAGTATATTTGGTGCATGAATGTATTAATAAGCGTATTTGGACAAGACTAGTGAAATTCCAACATTCGAGAGTGAGGAATAGCTAGTTGAGTAGATGTTTACGTGCGAATCCAACATTCGAGAGTGAGGATTCGTATGCTAATGCTACTCAGTCTAAATTCTATAATATAAATCCAACATTCGAGAGTGAGGATTTATATTATCATATAACTATACGTTCTATATTAAATTGCAATCAAGAAGGAAATTCATAACTATAATATAAATCTAACATTCGAGAGTGAGGATTTATATATCTTGTTCGAGTGAAACCATAAGTATTAGTGGAGGATTCTCATCCTTGTCATAGTTTTTAATATTTGATAACAAAACCTTTTCTTGAAGTATTGCTTTTTGAATAAATAAAATTGCCCTTGAAATAAATAAAGCACTTAAGAACTAAATTGAAAAACTAGTGTTAAGTACTAAAATCTAGTAATCGAGTTTGAAATATAACTTGACTCCACTGTTCCCTTGGGTTCGACACTAGGTCACCCCTAGTTCTATAAATTCTTTTGAGTTGCGTGCCGGAATATTTATTCATCTATACTGCACACGTCAACTGTGTCCGATGCTATTAAAGATTGTGGTAAAAATGCAGTCATTTGTGTCTTGAGGTTTGGAAAAATAAAAGTCTGGAAGGGTAATAACTTGATTCATCAAGAAATCGTCTATGCTTATATCCCTGCTGTTTCATAACTAATGCTTCTTTTAAATGGAAACTTGCAGATCAACGTAGTGTGAGTAATGCATACAATGTATCAGACGTGTGTCTAAATCTTGATATTCCTGAAGTTGAAGTTTTTGCATCTCTGTAAGTTTTGTTATCTAAGTCTTTGATGATATTGTTAACCCTGTTATTTAAAAGCATGATATAATTGACATTAAATAATTTATTTATTTGTGTTCACACGACAAGGTTACCTCAAGATGATCTAGCATTAGAAGTTGTCCAGTCTAACTCGCGGTCCAGCTTCTCTAGAGTTTATGCTAAGGATGATTTTTTTATCCACACACCTAGGAGATCAATTGCCCAGATGATTGATTCATCTCAAGTATTTAACTTCAAGACTTCAGTGATCATTCAGTAATTCGTGTGTGATATATATATTGATTTAGTTAATTTCTTGGACTTAATAGTTGCATTAATAAATCTGATGGTGTATTGAACAGGCTGAGAAGTGTATTCTGATGTGCACAAGGATGGCATACCCCAAAATTCAACCATGAATGTCGTTTTTAAGGAAGTTTTCCAGAATTTTTAGTATAAAGATGGAGATGTTTTTCCCAACCCAACCCAACCTGAGTTCAAAACTACCGAAGACCCCAATTGTATTTTCAATTAATTATATAGAAATACATTTCGTTAAATCCATCATCCCGCGCACAGCGCGGGTCAATACCTAGTTAACTCGTAAGAGTCAAGAGAATTAGAAATATACGGTAGACCGGGGAGAATTATCACTAGCCATAAATTGAGATAATTATCAAATACTCTCAAGAATATTAATAATTATATCTAAGGTATCAATCTACACATAATAATCTCATAACTTAAGGTAACACACTCAAATCTTAACTAATATTCACATTATCTTTAAGATTTTATTCCTTTATAAGTATAACATTATCCATAAACTACGATTCATAAATAGAATAATTATTATTCTAACAATCTCTCATTAAATCATTTATATAATCAAATATCGTAAAGTGAGCTTAGAAGTTGCTTTTATTTACAAGTGTGATCCGGACAATGTCGTCTGCCAAGAATGCTAACATATGATCAAGGCAGTCTTGATATAGGAGCAATTGCACTTTGCATTTATACATGTTTCCCATTAAATTCTTGTTCATTTCGATATTTTATCGTGTCGTTAGATACTTTCTAATTCCACTTAAGGTTAAGAAGGATGCAAGATGGAATAGAAGAAGTTCGACAAATCCTAGTTGATTGGAAGCAAAAAAAAACGTGCTAAAAGGGACATATTAAGCAAAGTGAATTGACCGACCCATTTTACGCCACAAAATGAGTCGGGCACATCTGGCCAACTCAGTTCTCGCACGACTCAAAGACCAAGTCGGGGGGCAACACCGCAAAGAAAATCGACCAACACGATTACATCGTCTAATAAAACATAAACTGAATGAACTGCATCACAACCCCCTATCACATATTCAACAAATCCACAAAGTTCTAGATTATAAAATATGATCTGTAGCCATAAATAACACGTAAAAATAAACTTTAAATCGATTCAACATACTTGAAACTCTGAATCGTAACTTACATATTTCACACCATCGTGGTTGATGAAGACAATAGATTTGTGCCATTAATGAAATGGGAGTAATAAAAAAGGGGCAATTGAGAAATGGAGAAAGAAGAGTAGTAAATTTGAAAATTCATAACTCAAATCCATTTTTTAATTATTTGTGAAGTATAAATTAATTAAAGTGGACAAAGAATAAATGCTTCTCTATTTTAAGTGATATGTGGATTTTTCTGCGTATTAGCTATATACTTGGTGCGTTGTAAATGCTTCAAGGGATGAATGAAATATCTGGACAAGGTTTATACATATCAAGATGATTACATCCCTACCTCCCTGTACCGAGCCTCTTTATATGTATCATAAATAGGAACTTGCTCAAATATTTTCTTATGTTTTGACATTGTAACACCACACCAATATCATCTGAAAGATATAACAGTCCCATGCTTAGAGAAGATAAAATATACCTGACACGGGACTGTCTTAAGAATGAATGACAATCGAAATCATAGAAAGGAACCTCACATTGGAAAGCAAGAAATTCAAGTCTAAACAGCGAGTAATCATATGCTCATTTGGATATAACAACTAGAATAAAACTACATTAATTTCAGTAAGCCAAGTCTCAAGGAGCAAAAGTAAAAAACTAAGATTTCGACTTCAAGCCAAGTAAAAGAACCAAATCTACCATAATTACCTACTCAGGCGAGGCCACTTTCTTTCGCTTCTTTTGTTCAGAAGCAGCAGCTTTTGTGAAAGCTTCAATCACCCGCTCTTGAGACTCCAAAATCATCTTCAGTCGCTTACTCTCCATATCCATTCGCATCACTTCTATCTCCCTAGCCATTTCCATCTTCTTTTGCTCCGTCTTCACAAATCCATCAGCCAACAAGTTTATAGCTGATACCATTTCAGATATACTATCTCCTCCTTCCCTCTCCCTTTTCCCCAATCCACTACCTTTCCCACCACCAGCTCTCATTCCATCCAACTCTTTCCCATACTCATCTCTAGTCGCCGAATAACCTAAGTGCACGCTTGCACTAGGAACATCATTGTCATCATCATACTTTACATATCCCTTTGTCCTAAAATTTGTTCCGGGTTTCGCTATGCTAACCCCATTTGGAATTTTGATCCTAAATCCTCCAGCACCAGCTCCATTACCACCCCCGTAACCTCGGCCACCAACACCATTACCTACTAAACCAAAACCAGCCTTATTACCATTACCTTCTCTTCTACCAAATCTACCCGCATCTGGATACATATTCGTCTCCAAATCAGCATCATCCTCATCAGTATCATCTTCATCATCATTGGATCCTGAATCATCATCAACCGGCTTGGCCAAAGCCGGTCCCTTTTCCATGGCATCCATACGCTTAAAAAGAACCCAAGAAGATATAAACCTAGAAACAGGAATAGACTTTGACCTCTGAATCTCAGTTCTGTACCTTTTCCTAAGCTTCTCCATCTTATGCCGACACTGGACAGCCGTCTTGGCTGGAGATGCAAGCGGACATCTGGCGGCCACCGCATCAGCCACCTCCTGCCAGTGAAAAGCTTTGAGATTTCCGCGGCGGAGGGAGTACCACTTGTCACGGTAAGCGTCAATTAATGCTATGGCTTCGTCGTGTGACCAACAAGGAGGTGGGAGGCGGCGGGATGAGGGCTTGGAAGTCGGTAGAGCCAGAGACGGCGGCGGCTGGGTTTCGTGGATGTTTGCGTCGTCGGGTTGCGGTGAGAGAGGAGATACGGACATGGCGTAGATCGGTTAATCAGGGGAAAGGGTGTCGGAAAGTCGAAAGCTTTTTTTGTGAGGAGGAGAGGTATGATAGGGTTGAATTGAGAGATGTGGTGGAGGGAGGCGGAGGAAGGAGGAGGTGGGTTTGTGGACGGTGTAGGATAAGGTGGGAGGCGCATGATAGCATGAGAGCAGAGGAAGGGATTAGGTGGCGGAGTCCAATCAACGATGACACAGACCAAAATTCGGGTTGTTGGATTAGGATCAAAATTAAAAAGCAGCTGGCTAACTGTGTTTTACATCAAATTAAATCTTTAATATTTTTTAGATATTAGACTTATAGTTAATTGGATTATGTATAACCTAGTGTCGTATGCTCATTAAGAGTATTTGACAAGTCATTTTGACAACCTGAAAGAAAGAAAATAAGCTTTATTAATATCTCTTAGATATTAGGTTTAGAAAAGCATTCAAATACATTCACACTTTTAGTTTACATTCGTAAAGTTATATCTTAGTCGTACATCTCATTCACTACGTTATCAATTTGGTACAACGTGACAACCAATAACCCGCTTGCGTTTAATGTTATCCACTAACCCAAAAGATAGCAATGTGTTACCCAATTGATGAAGTAGTGAATGAAATGAACGGTTGAGATGTGATCTTACAAATATAAATTAAGGATATGGATGTACTTGAGTATTCATTAGGTTTATACTCATATAATGGATTATGTGTAAATTTTGTGTGGTGTGCTTCTGATTCTGCATTTGTTGCATAGCCTCTTCCGCCTCTCTAAGTCTTCGCCGAAGTTCATGTTCTGGTTCTTCAAATCCCTTTACTACATGTTCTTTATCTCGTCTGCCTCCAACTCTTGGTACTGTTAGTTTTCTTTGACTTTCACCTACATCATTCATTGTAACCTAGTCAAATATAGTTCAAGTAGATAAAAAATAAAGACAAAAATGCCAAAATTAACACTAAAAAACAACGGTAAGTAGGATCGAACCTAAGATCAGACATGTTGTAAGAGTGCTGGCAGCTAACAACTAAAGGTTTTATCAATTGATAAGAAATACAATTCAAGCAATCTCGTTACAACCGATAATCGTAGAACCGACATGCATCAATCTAGCAAATTATAATTGTCCTAATTAGATAGTACCGCTAGAGATCTTACCTAATTTAAGTTTGATCTCCTACGACTCGCTAGAGTTTCAAGAAGATGTAACAATTATCTAATTAAAACACCATAATAGTTCCACCGCTAGGCTTTGCTACTATGACGGTTCAATTAAGTATCATCCAATTGAAATTAACCTAATTTCATCGCTAGGATAGGTCAAGTAAATAACAAAGTATGCAATTCATAACAAGAACAGAATTCAACAAATTAAAACATGTTATTCAATAGTCTCAAACAATGTTGCAACTCAATTCCCCAAACTATCAAGGCTTATGAGACATTTTGACGAAGTCGCATATGATATCTTATTTGAGTAACATATTTGGTGAGTCACAAATAGAATCTTGTGTGACTAGTGTGTAGCGACTACGCTATGTTAGTCGCATTCCGTATGTTTTGCGACTAAATGTAAAGTGACTTACCAAAATTTGTCCCGAAAGGATCATTATGCGACTAAATTTACTGTGACTTATCAAAATTTTCTTATAAGGGTCATTTCAGAAATTTCACGTATGCACTGTTGAATAACTGATAAGGTAATGCATTACTTACAATTTGTTTCAAACACATTTATTAATTTTCACCAATCAGTATGACGACCTTATGTGACGCTCTTTAGAAATATTACTCGTCTAAACCTTAATTCTAAATCTCATATATGGCTCAATTGAATAGAGCTTTTATAGCGCCTCCATCCCTTCTTCTCTCATCCGACGGGTGCTGGAGTTTGTATTTCGACGAACTTGATGTGTTTTTCCTTATACATCATCTAGAAGAGCAAATCTAAGACATAATATATGCATAAGTTAAATTGTAGAAATGATGATCTATTCCTTAAGTGTATTGGTGTAGTGATATTTGATACATCCCACTTTCAAAATTTTACTATTTTAAAAAACCCTTGTATAATGTTGTATGGGATGCTTGTTTATTATGAATAAACACATGTTTTGCAAAGTTTTGTTTGCTGTACGAATTGCATAAACGTGAAAGCTCGTTCTGTTTAAGTGTATGTAGAGAAATCATGTTTCAATATGGTAAATAAATGTTGGTGAGCGGTATATGAATTTCATAATTGCTCGTGTTCTTTGAATGACTTCTATCTATTGTTATGTAATATGGAGATTACATTATGTGAAGTCTATAATATATAAACTGCATATTTTTGTGATTAACATTGCACAAAGTTTGTCGCAGTCCGTGTAGCATTTTACTAAAAACCTTAACGTTTATGTGAATGACTTTTTGGATAAATTTGTCACATAAGATCTCAAAATTTTAGGCAGGATGCGAAAAATTTGGGTGGGATTTGAAAATTTTGTTGTGAAAATTTTGACGATATATTTTAGGGATCTTTAATATGTTTTGCATTCACATATGAACATAATGCAATCTCGCTCATGAAGCTAGCTCGAAAGAATTGCGAATAACTTAAGTTCTTTTTTCATTTCTTAACTTTGTATTACTTTTGTCTACAATAGCTTTATCAACTTTGAACCTTGTAGGGTTGTTGAATTATCGTTCATTACTGAGCTACGAAGGTCTCTGCAAAAGACAAGGGTGCTATTCTAATTGATGTTATTCGAATGGTAGCCCAACTTTCCTCATCTCGCCGCATTCACTAGTCAAGTTGGTGTTGCATTTATTACTAAAGACCGCGCTGATTTCTCTCTACATGCTGACCAAAATGGAACTCCAAGATGTTGCATACACCATTTAGGCCTTTTGATATATGTACCCGTATTTGCTAGTTCTTGAAACTTGTTTTGTATATGTCAAATTTGGTTTGAAAATAAGACATGTTTGAGTTATGTAAATGTTGATTAGATTTTGTCTTCTTATTATTTTATAAGTTTAATTACTCAGCTTGAAAATGGTATTTGAAGGTAAATAATCCAATTTAAGCAACAAATGATAACCATGTCCCTTAAGATGACAATTATATTTGATTCCTACTTACGTAACAGCTTTATGTTATGTCACAAACAATGCATGTTCTACGCGACTAACGTACTTGTGTTAGTCACGTAGAAGCTACGTGACGAGTCTTATGCGACTTATATTACGCGACAAATTGCGTGTCATATAAGTATCAATGCGACTAATAACATATTTATGCAACTTTTTTTGCGTGTGTCGCGTAAGGGTATTTTAGGCTTAGTGAAACCATATTTTTATTACACAAAATACCTTTTATTATTTTTGGAAAAACACTCTTTCAGGAGTTATTAATGAAACGATTCACATACCCAACAAAAAATTTTATCAAAAGAAAACCAACGTATGATATTTGAAAAATAAATATGCATAAAGAAATAGGTTCTAGAGGGACAAACTTCTTTTGACGGGAACGAAGGACACGCTCTCAACCATTTTTTTAATACAACGTTGATAATGATAACCAATAATTCATAACAACTATGCATCTCAACCTCACAATAATTAAAAACCAATTGTCATCTCAACCTCCGAATTAATCAAATCAACGAATATGATTAAATCCTTTCATTTCACAAAATATATGCGTCACTCTAGATCCTAAATCTATGCATAAAAATAAGTAAATTTAAATTAAATAAGGAAAAGCTAGGTCAAAGTGAGAACTCCTTTCAAAAAACTAAATTATTTTTCGAAGTGAATATTAAGTGTAACATAAACTTACAAACTTAAATAACACAATAAACCATTATTTTGCGATCATGGTACAGCACTGCATCTTCCCTGGATCTTAATCAATGAGCTACCAATCACACGCTCATCAAAACAACAAAAGCTACACAGGCTAAGGAACCCAGACTACTGGCCACCAAGCTTACAGCTTTACCCGACGGCGGCGGTGGAGATGAAGTGGTGGGGGTGGTACCTGGGGGAGGAGGAGAGCCGGTGACTCCAGGTGGGGGAGGAGAAGCGGTGACTCCAGGTGGAGGTGGAGAAGGAGTGGTTGCAGCTGCAACCGTGATAGATAGGGCTTGTTTGCCACTGGTACAATGATCACTGACGGGACAAATGAAGTATAAATCTCCCTCCGTGGAAAGTGTTATGGTGTTCGCCCCACCAGTGTACGACTTGATGGGATTTGCTGAAGAGCAGCTCGTGTAGTCTGTGGCGCTGACTTGGTCAACGGCGTGATTAAGTTGATAATTGAACACTGCAAGAAACATATTCATGCATGTTATAAATAAAAAATTACAAAAGGAAACATGAATTTCTATGGATGGGTAAAAGGAGCAGCTTTATACATACCAAGTGTATCTCCAACTGTAAATGTTTCGCCGGATGCCCACCCTGGATAGTCAACCCCTTCATCCCAGCCAGAGGTACCGCCAACGGTATGACTGGCAGCGTACACAGCTGGAGCAGCAACCACGAGTGACACCACCATGAACAACATTATTTTACCTGTCATGCCTGATCTAAATAACTGTTCTTAAGCTATATATGTATATCTCCTAAAGGCAAAGTGTCATCCTTCAGCTTCCTGTTTGATCAATTTATACACAAGTTAACAAATGTGTAGGTTTTGAGGAAAGTGAGAAGCCACCTTCCTTCTAATGATGTTTGCTACTATTTGTTAATCTCTCTCTAACCTCTTTAATTTATTAAGCCCTAAATGACTTTTGTCCTCACTATGCTGAATTATTCATGTAAAGAACATTATTATACGAACTCTGCATGATAATGACTACGTAATGCTGATCATGGTAGAGGTCTCATTGGAGGTAAATTACCAACAACTATATAAAAGTGTGATCGTTGGGGTTTGTGGACGTAAATAATACATTATATATTTGATCAAGCACGTTATGAAGAAGATGCTTCTAGTTGTATAAACATATTGTAGGTTGGTATACTTGTATAGTTTAGGCTTTAAATTTTAAGTCCAGACTAAGAGTGGGTAGAACTAGCTTAATGTCATTTATTGAAGATAAGATCTCAAAAGAGGACAACAAAGTTCTGATTGACCATTAATGATGCTAATTCGTATCAATAAGGCTTGGTACATGTGTAATCAATAAAAAAATTAAAAATGTTATTTTAAAAGTGTTAGCGTTGATTGATTGTCATCATTATGTGAGGTGTACGTATTTAAAACAACTATATACAGTTGTGTAGGCGGCTTTTCATATACTATATGGGAGAAAACAAGTAATGTACATAATATTGTCTTGGAAAAAGGTACGTATTAGTCTTTTTCGTATCATATAGTGGTTACAATGATAGAATAAAAGATTAAAATTAAGTAAGAATTTTTTATTCTGACTTTTGTCTCATATGGAAAAGTTCTAAAGAAACGGGTGTGGTAGAAGGTTGAGATTAAAATTGGTTTTTTGATAATATTGCGGCTGGATTTGCAAAATACACAGGCAATTGGAGTTGATGATTACTTTTTAGTTTAAATCTTAATCGTTAGATTATTGATAAACGATCGAGATCGTGTGTCTCACAATCCTACAATTGTATGTTTGTCATTTTTTAACCTTTCTCTTGTCTCATATTATTTTCTATAAAATTTTGATATGTATTGATGATATAAAGTGTGATGTTGAATCAAGGGCGGCTCAATGCTAACTATTGCATGAAATGAAAACATTTATGCGGCCATTTTATGCATATTATTATTTTATAAAATAATTATTGTCCTGAAAAGGGTACTTAAGTCCTGAAAAATTGAAAGTACACATTGGACCAATCCCTAGTTTAACCTAAAAGTGAACTTATAGGTCATGGTTCATGATCTAATATATGATTCACTATTACCATCCAGTTACTCGATGTTGGACAATTTGTCAATAGTAGGTCTTGTAAACATTTCGGAAGCGATATCAAATTCTAGATAAAAAAATCAAATCCGGAATGAAAATTCAGATCTGGAACAAAAAAATTACGAAACGAAAAGGGAATCAAACCCAGGAAGATATATTCATATTCAGACCAAAAATTCAGATTCGGATGAAAAAGTATCAGATCCCAACGGAAAATTCAGATATGGAACGGAAAATTCAAATCCCAACTAAAAGAAAAAAAATCAGATTCTCTTTGCTATCTAATTCGAGTTGGCTTTTGATACCATGTTGAAGTGAACAAGATAAACAAAAGCAGCTAGGTTTCAATAGATGCAAACTAGAATAGTATGATAAAGAGTAGGAACAGACAAAGCAACACCATCGGTGGAGGAATACCGAGCACTAGCTTCAATCGGGGTATCAGTAGTACGAGAGTCAAAAAGACGTGCTTGATCAAGAATATCATAAATATACTTAGACTGAGATAACAGATAGCCACATGGAGAGGTGATGGATGCACATAGAGGTTTTTTGGGATAAACCCTAACTCAAATTTATTACAAAATTTTTTCTTACTAAAAAATTATACTGTTTTTCATAAAATAACAAAATTAACCCTATTGCTTTCATAAAACTATAATTTAGCCCTAATATTTTTTCGAATCCTAGACCCGTCACTGGTGGTAGGTAAGAAACACTCAAAAAGTTCACGAATTCAATGATATGCAAAAACATAAGCACAAAAAGATTTTTTATCCAAAGCTGAAAGCATGTGTTCCTTTTTCAATGTTTTTTACATTATATTTAAGGGTAAATTCAAAAAAACCATCCTTATAATAGACATAATTATAGAAAATCATCGATCCAAAATGTATATACAGAAAACCACCTCAATAAATAGTGTTGTTAGCATTTCACCACCTCTTGCCGTTACCGTTTGATGTTGATATACACGCGCCGATAAAGCGCGTCATTTTTAATTATTTAGGGTAAATTTCTAAAAACCACCTCTATAACACTCATATTCACTTAAAGCCACCTATATAAATATTTACATAATATAAAAATTTCACAAACATTAAATAAAGAATATATTGATTTTTTTATTTTTAATGATATTTATTAAATAATAATACGCTTAAAAATTTATTAGTCATCCCTTAGCCATTCAAGGAGATAAAGAACTACGAAAAACATCAAGGACACGTCTACTAGTACTAAAACAAGACTCTGATGCTACGGTAGAAACTGGAATATCAAGTATATCACGTGCAATAGCAGCAACAACTTTGTAGTTTGCAGAATTAGTCTTCCACCACTTCAAATTGTCGAATTTGGAATCATCACTATCATCCACAACATTATCCTCCAAGTACCTCTCAAGATCAGATTTCTCAAAGGTTGCTCTCTCAGTTTTATGTCTTTTCCATGCTTTCTTCCTAATATCCGGAACACCCTTGGATTTGGATGGCCTTGTGAGACTTGTAGTTGTGTATGCACTCTCTGATGTACTAATGATATCCTCATTTCCTTGATTTCAGACATCCCTTTTGCATAAAATTTGTACAAGTCATAAAGGGTAACTTTCATAGAGCTTGTCATTTCAACCGTTGGTTCTTTATCGTATGTGACTTCCACGCTACAAGCAATGTAATCAAATTTGAAGCGAGGATCCAATACAACGGAAACAAATAATAATGGGTAGAACTTTTCCACATCCCCCCAATTTTTATCATACTTTACACCCATGGATCCCAGAAGTTTAGTTTGATATTACTCCATAATGTCAAAGAAGATTGCACTGATGCAATGTCATGAGAGCAATCATTAGAAGTCACGTGCAAAGAACCTGAAAATTGCAAAGTTACCTCATAAAACAATTATAGAAATTGCATATATATTGTGGATTTCTGCAAATCCATATTCGATGGAGGACCTCATTATTTTTCTAGGAAAAAGTTAACATTTGCTTCTGCAAACTCCAATCTTTATCAACAAAGTGTCCCGTCAAACACATCTATGATAGATTCTGATTTGAGGTCCAACAGTCCGTCGTCAAACATATACGATTACATGATTTAGCTAACCAATTTTCCAGCTTCTTCTTTTCATCTAAAAACAATTGGTAGCAGTCTCTTGACATAGTATACCAAGATGGTATCACAAACCTAGGTTCAAGGTGAATCACCAACTTACGAAAGCCACGCCCTTCAACGACCTTAAACGACATCTCATCGCAAATTATAAAATCAACTAGGACTCTCCGACAATCTTCTGAATTATAACCTGCATAATTCCTTTCGCCCAATAGTGTATCACCCTCTCCAGTGTTTGTCAGATAATTATGAATAGTTTCCTTTTTTATTGAATAGCCACTGATGGACTCGATGCAAGTGTTTGTTTAACGAACTTATGATAAGAACTCGCTAGACCAGCGAGAACTTCTCGTTTGATAGGGTGCGCAAGCTTTGGTAGGAGAGGGCCTTCGTTGGTGGATGGGAAGCAGGCAGCGCAATTCCTCGTGAAGATACGAGCTTTCGGGCTCTCGTAACGTGACTCAGGTGCGCTGAGTTAGGGAGCCATGTATGGAGGCGAATAGGAGTTGTATGGAGAGGGTTTCGTAATGTGAGAAGGGGTGGGGAAGTGCGGACGAGAGGGCTAAATGTTGCAAAAATGAGACATAGTAGATAAGGTGTTACAATAGCATACAATGCGCAAAACACTCCCTTGTAACGCAAGAGTGCCGAGGTCCCAAGGCTCTAGCCCGTCATAGTGAGCCAAATACAAGTCTAAGGTGACTATTCTAAGGTATTTGGATGAGAGATAAACTCTCAAGGGTGGCCTTTATATATAGGCATACAAAAGGAGGGAAAAGGGACTTGGCTCTAGACCTGTTCAAATTCGGGTTGGCCCGCCCGACCCGCCCGGTCTGCCCGGTCAAATTGTCATTAGGGCCGGGTACGGACACGTATTTAGGCACGAACCGGGCTAAAAAGTCCGCCCGTTACTCGATATAAAAATTCATAAAATAAATTTTAATAATTATAATATGCATCTTTTAATTATATGACAATATACGTGTTATATTTATATGAAATAATTATCAATACGAAAAATATTACTTAAGTAAATTTAATTATGTAAATTTTATTCACATTATTTTGAAAATATATTGTCTAAAATATTGTGTGTTATTTGTGTCAATAAAAAATATAGTAGTCAATACGATTTATGAGACATTTTATTTTAAAAAATATTTGATTTTAATCCAAATAATAAAAGTTTGATACTTGTAATTAGGGCTTTTTGGCCCGACAGGTAACCCAGCTCGATAAACGGGCGGATGTGGACACAACTTTTGGCCTGAATACACCGGGCGGGTTTAGCCCGGTCCGAATTCATGGGTTAATTTTTTAATAATTACCCGATCCGAATCCGACCCGAACTTGAACAGGTCTACTTGGCTCGGCTAGGAGGCTACTAGGACGCGTCTTCTACTGCTCCACACGTCTAATGACGCGTTTAGGACCGCTGGGCGCATTTTTATGCAGGCATGTGCGGGGTTGTTGCAGCCATGTGCTGGAAAGCGCGTTGTCAGGCGCAGAAGTGTGCGGGACAGTGTAGACCAGGGGCGGTTACAAGGAGGGCTGGCAGGGTCCCTTGCCCCCTAATCTCGAGAAAAATGTGATTATATTGGTAGTTATTAGTAAACAAATTGCTAAATTAAGTGGTCTACTGGTTATGGATTGAGACTGTACCCTGCTATGCGTGAGTTCAACTCTTGCCTGCCACAATTTTCAGGAAAATTGGCCCCCTAAACTTGTGGGCTGGATCCGCCACTGGCGCAGAAGCGTGCAAGGATTCTCCGACGCGCAATGCACACGGCTTTGCACATTGCTGCACGTTGCTGCACTCAGCTGCACGGGGTCCGTGCACATTCCTGCACATCCTCGCACCTCTCGGCCCTAATCTTTCGAGAGGTCTTCTTAGGAGACTAATAATTTCGTACTCTCGGTTTGGGCGCAACCTTGTTGCTGTGTTTCTCTCGGCAAGCTTTGGCACATCGGGTGGGCGTCTCGGTAGCCTCAGAACCTTGACAACCTTGGCCACTTGTGTTTCCCTTATCGAGTTCTCATTAACACCGACCCCTTTGAGAATGACCTTGTCCTCAAGGTCATGCTTGAATGGCAGCGGGACTTCAGCAGCGTGCCCAGCATCCTTCGGCACGATACCAGCCAGCTTTGCGATAGCAGCAGCATCCTCGGCAACAGCTGCGAGCTTTTGTTCCTCGGCAGCAGAACTAGCACGTTCTTCTTGGGCAGCATAGCTCGCTTTTGTTCCTTTGCAACAACATAGCTCGTTTTTGTTCCTCGGTAGCAGCAAGCTCGGTAGCTTCTCGATCAATGAGAGCACACTCAGCATCCCACCATTCCTTGAGTGCAAGCTCAGTAGCAGCGCGCTTTGCAGCTCCCTTGGCTCGTTGGGCAGCAAGGTACTCTTTTCGTCGAGAAAGTTGCAGTCATCGTACTGAGACACTTAAAAGGTCTGTGCGGCTTTCAGTGCTCTGATACCACTTGATAACAACTCGCTAGGGCAGCAAGAGCTTCTCATTTGATAGGCTGCGGAAGCTTTGGTAGGAAAGGGCCTTTGTTGGTGGATGGGAAGCGGGCAGCGCAATTCCTCGTCATGATACGAGCTTTCGGGCTCTCGTAATGTGACTCCGGTGCACTGAGTTAAGGGAGCCATGTATGGAGGTGAATAGGAGTTGTATGGAGGGGGTTTTTGAAATGTGAGAAGGAGTGGAGGAGTGCGGATGAGAGGGCCGAATGTTGCAAAAATGAGACATAGTAGATTACAATAGCATACAATGAGCACAACACTCCCTTGTAACGCAAGAGTGCCGAGGCCCCAAGGCTGTAGCCCGTCATAGTGAGCCAAATACAAGTCTAAGGTGACTATTCTAAGGTCTTTGGATGAGAGTAAGCTCTCAAGGGTGCCTTTATATAAAGGCATATAAAAGGAGGGAAAATGGACTTGGCTCGGCTAGGAGGCAACTAGGACCGTCTTCTATTGTTCCACATGTCTAATGACGCGTTTAGGACCGTTGGGTGCATTTTCGTGCAGGCATGTGTAGGGTTGTTGCGGCCATGTGCAGGAAAGCGCGTTATCTGGCGCAAACGCGTGCGGGACAGCACAGACGCGTGCAGGAATTCTCGGATGCGCAATGCACACGGCTCTGCACGTTGCTGCACTCTACTGCACGGGGTCCATGCACTTTGCTGCACATCCTCGCACCTCTCGGCCCCAATCTTTCGGGAGGTCTTCTTGGCGGCCTAAGGACCTTGGACTCTCGGTTTGGGCGCAACCTTGTTGCCGTGTTTCTCTCGATAAGCTTTGGCACATCGGGTGGGCGTCTCGGTGGCCTCGGAACCTCGGCAACCTTGGCCACTTGATGAAAGCTATATGAGATGACTTTCGTTGCCTCAGACTCATCCTCGGCAATGTTCTTCGCTGCATCGAAGAAAGCAAAAGAGGCCCTTACCGAGTTCTCATTGACTTGTATCATCTTTTTTAGGATCACACTGATATGGAGATCTACAGTAATTATATTTTGCAAATTGTTTACCTCTATACCCTGTTATTGGAAGCTTGTGAAAGTGATCCCAAACCATAGACCTTCTAGCGTTACTCCCTTCAACTTCATCTTCATTTCGTTCAGATACAGCTTCTACATAATTAATTGCTTCCACAGTCGATTGTCCATGATGTTGACCCAGATCAATCACCGTTGTGGAAGGAAGGTAATCCATTTGAAATTGAATATACCATTCGAATCAAGACTCGAGTAAATGAAAACATAAATTTACTTACGGTTAATGAACATTTCACAGTAAAAACGATGAAAGTTAATTTGGGGTTTTCTCAATTCTATCATTACTATTTAATATATTTGACTTAATGTTTCGAACAAATAAAATACGCAACGCAGTGGTAGATTTTTTAATTGAGTTAGACGCAGGCTAAGTCTAAACCCCGTGAAGGTTAATATTTTTGGTATAATATTCGGGACGGGTTGGGTAATCCGAATGATAACCCGAACCCATTCATATTTCCACCGTAGATTGGGTTGACCAACCCAAAAACTTCGGATCTGGTCTGTTCAGCGGGTCGGGTCGGGTTTTGCCCACCCCTAGTTATATGACGTGTTGTATAAGACTAAGTTGTGTTAATTGATTTTTTTTAACTTTATCAACATGATGCTTTCGACTTAATCTATATCTAATGTTACTTGACATGTGTCACATAAGTATAGTGCATAGAATTACTTGCACTTATGCATCATTTTCTTGTGCAATATAACTAAAACAACGTACTCATGCAACATAGCTATACACCATTTGCATGGGCTATTTTATCTTACAATATATTACATTTTAGGCATTATCATTCACATAGTTGAAATAGAATTTAAACCTGCTTTTCTATCTCCACCGTCGACCTTTAAACCTTAAAAGAAAACACATTCTTCATCGACGTTCCCTTCTCATGGTAACCCTGTATCCTATACCCCATACCATAGATCCCACCCCCAAATCTTAAACCTTCCTAAACATATTCTTTGATTTTCTTCATAGAAAATTAATTTAGTATTACTTTGAAACCAAATGTTTCAGCTCTATTTCCTTCACAAACCATACCCTAAATCTCAAACTCAAAATTCTACACCCTACACCTCATACCCTACATCATACACACTAATCCCCAAATATTTGGATATGCCTTACAAAAAGAAAGTGCGATAAAATATTGTTACATATATACAAATTTTACGAATTTGATTATTGTTCTATCAAGTAATTATCACAAAATATTTTTTATTTATTTAAGTCGGTTAATACATTTACATGATTTCAATTCAATTGTGTTTCAAGTCTTTTAGCTACTCTGTATTTGATATGAGAATAATTTTCATTCATGAAATCTCCATGTTTTTATTTCCCTCCTCATTTCCATTAACTTTAATAGTCCCTCTTTGCTCATTGTCACTTCTCATTTTTATTTTTGTCATTTCCCATCATTTAATTTCATGACAGCAATACATTAAAGATTTGGTTGAATAAGATTGTTTATTTTTTCCAGAAATTGAGTGTACTGTCTGTTCATGTAGATTATGATAATTCATTTTTTCTTATATTACATATAGTTACTTTAGCGTCTGTAATTAAGTACTAAATTATATATATAGAGAGTAAGAATCCAGAGGGACAAGTAACTTTTGTAAGACAGAAGGACACGATCTTAGCTGTTGATTTTGATTGATCTGACGGTTGAGATTAAGTTGGTTTTTAATTTAAATAGGTAGTTGGATATGCAAAATACACGGGCGGTTGAAAATGACGGTTATCAATCTCAACCATTAGATTATTAGAAATCAACGGTTGAGATGATGTCCTACTATCTCACGTATAGATGAATGTCTTTCTTGGTCTCTTTCCTATATATATATATATAGAGAGAGAGAGAGAAATTTAGGATTCTAGAGACAAAGAGAGTTCGAGAGACGGTGAAACGTGATCATAACAGTTGATTTTGACAAATTTAACGGTTGTGATTAAATATGTGTTTTAGTTGAATTAGGGATAAGTTTGCGCATAACATCAAAGTATACAACATAATAACAACATATATACATGATCATATATACATTAAATATGTGTTCCTTACATATTTTTTGTACTCACCAAATTGTCATTAATTTAAACAACCTTTTGCAACATATCAAGGTGACGTATGTTGCGTTACGCGTCATAATAAAACTTTCTAACAACCAGCCTTTTCTCTACTCGAATAAAGACTGATTCGCCCGAAATTTATGTATTGATTCTAAAAATAGAAAATACCATCATAAAGCACTTGTACGAATTATACACAAGTAGCATTGAAAAGTCAAAAAATTTATTTGCATTAATTTGTGTAACATACATACAAAGTCGCTTAGTTGCTTTAATATATGTTGTGAAAGAACGCTAACGCACTATATCAATAGTTCGACATGTAGAGCAAGTTCTGGTGTGACACCGACTTAATCCAACATTTTTTTTGATTCAAGGTGAGATGTTTCATTAGATAAAGATATTACAATACATGCAAATGAAGCATAATCGAAGGGACAAATCCTAAGACAATTCTATGTCGAGAAAGTCTCATTAAAGACAGTTGAAGAGCAGGCCAAGATCAGCGCCATCCCAACGCACTCACCGAAGTCCAAGCACCACCGGACTCGAGAAGCCACTCCACAGCAGCCAGGATGTCATAAGCCGAGAGGTCATGAAGACCCAGAAATCAGGAAAAACACGAGGCAGGGGACACAAGCAACAAGACCCAGGTAGGGGACACAAGCAACAAGGCCCAGGCAGGGGACACAAGCAACAAGGTCCAAGCAGGGGACACAAGCTACAAGGCCCAGCCCAGCAGGCCCATCCGCACCAAAGCCCACGATGCAGGAAAGCCTAGCGCCCGAGGTCGCGCCGCTCGCCAACCATCCTCACGTCGCGTCGCTCGCCAACCCCCCAATGTCGCGCCGCTCACCAACCACCGCAACTCCAGATCCCAGCCGCCAAGCCGCCGCACCATTGATCCGACCGCCGTGCCTCCTATCCTCCCATCCGCTCAGACGCGCATCAATCCCCCACTCGCTGCCTCAGATCTGCAGCCAGCCACCCGAACCCCCATTGTTTCGCCCGATCCCAAGCCCTGTCCGACCTCTCGCAGACACACCAACCATAACCTCAAAACACCTAAGACCTGAACCCATCGCAGTTGACAAAGGACTGGCCCTCAGCCACCAGAATGCGCTGAAACAGAGCCGGGGAGGCAGCCCCAGCCTGTTACCAAGTCCTTGCCAGAAACCCTGATGAACTCGAGCCAAAGGGTCTCACGGCACGGAGAAAAGGCTAGTTATTAAACTAGAGGAAAAGCTTTAGGGAGTACCCTAAAGAAAGAAAGGAAACAGAAAGAAACAGATCTGGTGAAACAGGAAAAGAGAGGTCAAGATCTCCTAGGGGCAAAGAAAAAAGTCCATCACTACATGAGGATGGACTTCCTGCTCCACCTCGGAGTAGAGGCAACCGGAAAAAGCTGTCAAGAGAGAAGGAGGAGAGTACTATCCCCAACATTAATGTCTCTATATTGCATAGTTATGTAAATGACAGTGGGTATCTAATAACGAATTTTTGATTCTAGGCGGTAAATAGAAAAATCAGAATAACATGTAATGTACTTTGTATGACCAAAAGTTGAAACAAATTGTGTTGACACCCAACACGTATCTTCTTTCATTTTAAGCATAAATGTCATGAATCAACCAGAAGGGTGTTAAAAATCGTAGGTAACACAAGGTCATCTAAAAGGATGAAGACAATCAGAACCCACAGAGCCATTGTAGTCATCATCATTGTGACCCTCTTAACACCATCGGGAGCCACAAGCAACGTGAGCTCAATCCCAAGTCCTCCGCCGAAGCCTTCAACCCTACCTCCTAGAAACTGCTCCATAGATCCAGTGGAACTAGTTATATGTAGTCCAATGATCAACCAAGCTCCTATATGGCCACTGAACCAGCCCTGCTGCGGTCTACTTGGACTCATCGGCATGGAGGTAAGCGCATGTTTGTGCTTAGCTCTTAAGTGCAATATCCTAGGGTGGAACGTTGACATGCCAGTGGCTTTAGACATGCTCATGAGCTTTTGCCAATTCACCATTGCCCCTGCTTTTAAATGCTAACCATTTGGTCCAACATGTGACAAGATATCTACTTATCTATTCACTCACACATAATTATTTTCAATGATTCAAATATATTTGTTCAGTTAAACTTGGTCGAAGACATTTCTGTCACGATTTGTCTACGAATAGCTATTGAAAAGTTGGATTCGTATGCATATGGTAATATGATTCGAGCTACATTTCAATGATATTTGTTTTGATGATGAATGTGTTGTTGGGAAAATCCCAGATCTCACACACACAAAATATTAAGGCACACTCAGTATATTCTATTATTCAATACTAAAGTTCTTAACACAACAATACAAAAGTAACTGCTAAAGAAGATAAACTCAAACAACTGACTACATAACATAACCATACTCCCTTAAGTCTAGATTATATCTATCATTCACCCTCCTAATCTGGACTTTGATCTTCAACATCATAAACACCCAGCAGCTCACGCATTTCTACAAACTTGATTCTTCCAAGTGCTTTGGTTAGAATATCAGCACGCTGCTCTTTAGTGCCAACATATTCAATGACTATTTGTCCTTCTTCCACACATTCTCGAATGAAATGATACTTGGTATCAATATGTTTGCTACGTCCATGAAACACTGGATACTTCATCAACGCAATGGCTGATTTGTTATCGACGAAAAGCTTCACAGGTTCTTGACTTCGATCAATCAGTTCACTTAATAACCTTCTCAACCAAATACCTTGACAAGCTGCAGAAGAAGCTGCCATAAACTCAGCCTCACACGAAGAAAGGGCCACACTTTTCTGCTTTTGTGACATCCATGTTATTACATTTCTGCCAATGTAAAACACAACTCCACTTGTGCTCCTTCGATCATCAACATCTCCGGCATAGTTACTATCACTATAACCTGTCAATTCCATATCTTTCTCTTTTGAATAAATTAACCGATAATTTAATGTTCCTTTGACGTACCTGAGTATTTGTTTGACAGCTTGTAAATGTGAACTTTTTGGGTTCTCCATGTATCTACATGTAACACCAACTGCATAAGCAAGATCGGGTCGGGTATGCAGCAAATATCTTAACGAACCAACAATGCTTCTATACTCAGTGGGATTCACTTCTTCCTCTGCCTCGTCTTTACTAAGCCTCAATTTCGGCTCCATAGGACATTTAGAAGGATTGCATTCAAACATCCCCACCTGCTTCAGTAGCCTTGTAGCATAGGAGCTTTGCTTTAGATAAATTATCCCATTACTCTGCTTTACCTCAATACCCAGGTAGTAGGTGAGAAGACCGAGATCACTCATCTCAAATTCACTCATCATTTGTTGTTTAAAGTGATCGATCTCTCCTTTACTAGAACCAGTAACGATCAAGTCGTCAACATAGACACCAACAATAATGATTCCAGCACCTGCACTCCTTTTGTAAACACCTTGTTCTGTGCGGCATCTCGTAAAACCAAGCTTCTTCAAACTCTTATCTAAGCGAATATTCCATGCCCTCGGTGCTTGTCGTAGTCCATATAAAGCTTTGTACAATCTGTACACAAGATGTTCTTGGTTCTTCTTCACAAAACCTTCAGGTTGACATACAAAGACTTCCTCTTCTAACTTTCCGTTTAAAAACGCAGATTTGACGTCAAGGTGATGAACAATCCATCCATAATGAGCTGCCAGTGCAAGCAATATCCTCACTGTCTCCAATCTCGTCACCGGGGCAAACACTTCCTCAAAATCTATTCCTTTCCGCTGAACAAATCCCTTCGCAACAAGTCTGGCCTTGTGTTTGATGGTGTTGCCTGCAGCATCCTTTTTTAATTTGAAAACCCATTTTACTCCTATAGGCTTATGTTCAGGAGGCAGCTCGGTCAATTTCCACGTCCCATTTTTCTCAATTGAGTCGATCTCCTCTTGCATCGCTGCTTTCCAATTTTTGTCAGTAGATGCTTCCTGATATGTGGCAGGTTCCTCTGTAGCAAGAAAATACAATTCGGCCGGATCAATATGTATCTCCTCCGTATGAGCATAAATATCACGCAGTGAACGATACCGTTTTGGAGGTTCATCAGATGCAGAGTTGATGGTACATACTGGTGAGTTCTCTTTACTACCATTTCTAGTTGACTTTGAAGACGATGCAAGTGTCTCCACTATTTGTGATTGTCTTGAAATCAAAGGTGTTGCTTCTGCAGATGAACTTATGTCATAAAGTGATGAGTTTGAAATGTTTGAGTCAGGAGGCTGATTTCGTACTTGTTCACCATTAGCTCCAGATCTTTGTTCAACAACTCCATCACCTGCAACATCATCAATAGTGAAAGTAAACCAAGTTTGTTGATTTTGTTTAGGAAACTCACCCCAATCCCATCTTCTCTGCTCCTCAAAGTGTACATCTCTGCTCACATGCAATTTTCCAGTATCAGGATCATACATTCGATATGCCTTGCTGCCCTCTTCTACTCCAATGTGCACCATAAGTTTACTACGGTCAGCAAGTTTTGTTGTACGCTGAATTTGTACTTTGACATGTCCCACGCAACCAAACACTTTTAAAAGTTTCAAATTTGGCTTCCTTCCCGTCCATGCTTGATATGGTGTCAACTCTTTCAATGCTTTGGTTGGCACTCTGTTTAAAATATACACAGCATGACGTACAGCTTCACCCCATAGCTTTCCGGGTAGATTCATCGACTTGAGAAGACTACGTGCCATTTCCATAACTGTTCGATTTCGCCTTTCGACTACGCCGTTTTGTTGAGGCGTATAAGGTGCAGTGAGTTGTCGTGCTATGCCTTCTTTATCACAAAAATCAATGAATGACTTCGATACAAATTCTCCACCTCTGTCGGTACGCAATGCCTTAAGCTTGTAATCACTTTGATTTTCCACAAGTGCTTTAAACTTCACAAACATCATCAGTGCATCACTCTTATTCTTGATAACATAAATCCACATCATCCTACTAAAGTCATCAACCAAAAGTAAAAAATATTTATTACCTGCACTTGTACATGGCATGATCGGTCCACACAAATCCGCATGAACCAATTCAAGAGGGGTCTTTGCTTGATACATAGCCTGAGATGGAAATGAAGTTCTGACTTGTTTTGCCACCATACAACTATCACATATTTGAGTAGGATGTTCAATCAAAGGTATTCCATCAACCATTTCCTTCTCTGTCATAAATTTGAGAGCTTTGAAATTGAGATGTCCAAGTCTAGCATGCCATAACCAAGCTGAGTCCATGAGGGTTGCAACCAAACAAATAGGCTTGCATATCTTGAGGATAATTGTGTACAACCTGTTTCTTGAGCGTTCAACTTTGATCAACAACACGTCATTCTTATCATACACCCATAATAAATTTCCATGCAATACAATTTTACTCCCCTCATCTGCTAATTGTCCAAGACTTATTATATTAGTTTGCAAATTGGGAATATAATATACCTCAGATAACAACCGATGCTCTCCATTCTTGCACCTTAACAAAACTGATCCCTTCCCTTTTATTTGGACAAATGAACCATCTCCAAACTTCACATCTCCAGTGACATTTTGATCTAGCTCCATGAAATTTCTTCATTCCGGTCATGTGGTTACTCGCTCCATTATCTAAGTACCACACACTCGAAGCAAGATCTATGTCCTTTCCTATAGGAAATGTTGACTCTTCAAAGCCTTCATTCAGCAAGGCTAATGTGCTTGGCTCCTCTACACATATAGTCATAAGAAGGGCTGGCTCTTCTTCGTGAGTTTGAGCTAAGTTCAAATCTTCCTGTTTGCGGTGCGGCTTGCGACACTCAGCCGCATGATGACCGTAAATACCACAGTTATAACATTTGTCATTGCTCTTGTCGCGTGCCTCAAACGAGCCACGACCTCTTTCACCGCGACCTCGACCACGTCCTCCTCTCTCTCCACAGCCTCGACCGCGCCCTCGACCACGACCGCGAGATTCTCCGTTGTTGGTGCCACGTCCCTTGGCACTAGAAGAAGAGTCACTGCCTCCTTTCTTCTTTTTCATTTGTGCTTCAGTAAGCATGAGTTGTGAACTGTTAGTTTCATGATGAACTCCTATTCGTTCTTCATGAGCCTTGAGACGCCCTACAACCTCTTCTATAGACATATTGTCTAAGTCTCCAAATTGCTCAATCGTCGAAACGACTTGTAAGAATCTTTCTGGTATTGCTCGAAGTAACTTCCGAACAACATATCCTTCATCCAACTTGTCACCCAGGGAACGGATTTTGTTAACAACTTCACTTAGTTTCATTGAAAAATCATCCACTGTTTCATTGTCACCCATGCGTAAAACTTCAAACTCACTTTTCAAAGTTTGTATCCTCGCATTTTTTACTCGATCCGCTCCTAAGTGCATAATTTTCAACGCTTCCCATGCTTCACGAGCCGTTTTCTTCTCGGCAATCATCAGCAAGACTTCCTCTGGAATTGCTTGGTAAATCACTGCAAGTGCCATTTTATCTCTCCTTGGTTCTAAAACCACATCTCCATCATTCTCAATGGTGTCCCAGACACCCTGTGCCTCCATATACACCTTCATTTTTATAGCCCATGCCGTGTAGTTACTCTTCGAAAGCATAGGATATTGGAGGGTTAATGAACTGCCCTTCCTTGACAGTCCCTCTGCACTTGATTGCTCACCGCTAGCAATGCTGCCACTGCTCGCCTCTCCATACTTTGTCATTCTTGGTGGCTCTGATACCAAATGTTGGGAAAATCCCAGATCTCACACACACAAAAAATTAAGGCACACTCAGTATATTCTATTATTCAATACTAAAGTTCTTAACACAACAATACAAAAGTAACTGCTAAAGAAGATAAACTCAAACAACTGACTACATAACATAACCATACTCCCTTAAGTCTAGATTATATCTATCATGTGTCTTCCGGAGGATTCTTGTAGTTTGGGGCTTGATGAACTTGTCAAAGCGCGATCAAGGTGATTTTATTGATGTTTCACTTCAAAGGTTTTGAGGAGTTTGAAAAGTTTATACTTATTGAGTTCCAACTACCAATCGAGATAGTATGTGTTGATTTGGATATTCGGCTTGGGAAACCAGGAAAACTCAATTTATTCATGCGTTAGAAACTCAATAAGCTTTGATGATATTTGAAGCATTAGCTGAGACAGCCGTGCATGTAATCTGGAAATTGAAAAAGAAATATTCTACACTTAACGAGGTAGCCAAGTAGGACACTGAAGAGGGTAGGCATTGACGTAGCCACTGGATGTTGCCCTGAAACACAAAGTTAAAGCCTAGCCCAGTCCAGTCAAAAATCTTAATCAAGTCCAGCCCTAAAGTACGTAAGGTTTAGGCTTATTTATTCACTGTCTGTATCGGCCCGAATGCCTGAAACAAAGATAGTCATTAGTCCAAATTATTGTTTTCACGGCGCCTCGGCGAGTCAGGTGCTACTCTACCGTCAAGACGCCAAGTCGATATGGCAAAAGACTAGTCGTTACACGGCGATACGGCGTAATAGAGAATAAAATTATATTTATTTAACTTGAAATAATAATTATACTTTGTAAAACAATTTAACAAGTGACTTTCGGTATATCTTATTACTTTTTGTTTATTTTGTAATTGATTTTCTATATTTTATTTAAACTTTTTTATTCCTAGTAGTGGTTTAGGGATGTGTTTGTTAAATAAAATTAAAAAGAGTTACTTTTTTTTCTTTGTAAAACATAATGGAATTGATTACAATTTAGATTCTCCTTCTTCCCCATGTAACCCTAAATCATGCACGATTCATCAGCGGCAGCCTGTCTGCCACATATCCGACTCAGTTCAAAACTCATGGCGTCCGACTTGGATCTCAAAAAAATGCCGGGACGACTTGGCGGCGCCTAATCGAAGACTAGGCGACGCCGTGTAAACCATGGTCCAAACGTAACCTGACCCTTTTTTATATCGAGTATACTCAATCTACAACCCTAAAATTATTATATTTCTCTAAGTATTTTAAAAATTTAACGTTCAAGTTTAAATCCTTTTTTCTTGCAAAACCAAAATTTCTCTCTTAATTTTAACCAGTGGCGGACCCAGAAATATTTGAGAGTAGGGACAAAAATAATATTTTGATAATCAAATGAGGCATAATACTAATATTAATAGGGACGAAACACTAAAACTAAGTATCATTTTAAGAGAAAAGTCCATTATTACTATAAAACTCAAAAAATGAATAAGCATATGCCCCACCCTCTTATAACATGTGTCCGCCCCTGATTTTAACCCACTAATCTTCTTATATATAAAGTGCCAAGGGAGTGAATTGACTGTTTATTTTTTAGGCCACACTTGACATCCTATTTTACCCTTGCTTAAGTTAACAATTACATGTTTAATATATTTATGATACAATTTTTATTTATTATATTATATTAAACATATTTTAAATTAATTATATGCACATATAATGTGCGCAAACTACTAGTAATGTATTAAATATAAATTAACACATGTCGCTCCAAGAAAAGGTTCAAGGGAGACGTGAATTTTTTTGTATAACCGTATAGCACTATCCGAACCGTACATTTCTATATGTTCGACGGATTTGATCTCTCAATCAAATTTCCATCTGATTTAGATTCCTGATGCGGGCAGGATAGGGGTTCTGCGGGGTAGGGTAGAGGAGAATAATTTAATTGGCTTGAGAATGAGAGTTGTCCATTCCTTAACCAATTTTTAAAAAAAGCATATCATGATCGACCCTTACGTAATATCAGTGTTCATCACATCTGTTAGGCTTTAATCCTACTTTGTACAAATATGTAATTCTGTGAGTAGAAAGTGTAGTGTAAGTTTATGCAAATTTCTGTTTGTAATTGAAAACGGTTAAGCTTGCTAAAAGGATTCGTTGAGTACAAACTGTCGTCGCTTGGTTGATGTACATTTGAGTTTTAAGGCTTGACTGAGATGCTGCGTTTTGAAGGAAGAAAAAGCTGGTTAAAAGATTCAGAGAATTGGGAATTAAGTTTTATCAAATTTCGAGAGCTTGATCTGAAATCTTCCAAGAAGACGCGACTTTGATTTTGCCCTTGCCTTCGTTCCGAATCGTGTACTTGTAAAAAAAGATTAGAACACTAAATAATTTTTTTGTTCGAACGTGATACTAGATCTCTGCACAGAATAGTACTCTGCCATATGAAATTTAACCATTAAATACAGCCACTCGCTGTTTTACAAATCCAACGTCAAATTAAATTTTAATCTCGACATATGAATTAATCAAATTAAATGACGATATTGATTCTTGAATTGATTAAATGACAAACACTCGTTCTCGAGTTTCCACGTATAAGCTGTTGTGTTATTAATCTATGATTTTGTTTCTCGCGTTATTGATTCTTTGAATTGATTAAATTAGCTTGTAGCTTGAATTGATCATTGAGTAGGACTTAATCTCGTTGTATTGAGTCTAAATCTTGTTTATCAAAGTGGTATCAGAGGGGAGTGCTTCTGTTCTTGGTGTTTTGAAACCCTAAACATTTTGATAATTGAGCAAAGGTTCGAAACTGTTGCTTTTGTTGCTGAATGTTTTTAATCTGCTCTTATGTTTATTTGTTAAACATTGATACTTGTTATTATGTCTACTATGTTAGATTTTAGGTTAAAGCCTTTTGATGGAAATGGAGACTTCGTAATGTGGAGGTTGAGAATGGAGGGTATTTTGCAAATGGAGAAGCTCCGAAAGGCCGTGACTGGAAAATGGGACCTACCTACCTCTGATAAGAGGAAGTCTGAAATGAAAGAGCTCGCCTATGCTCAGATCATGTTCTGGCTTACAGACGACGTAGCCAGGCATGTAATGCAGTACAAGGATCCTAAAGTCCTATGGGAAAGGTTAGATGAAACTTATCAGTCTAAATTTTTACCTAATAAGATTACCTTGCTCTGCAATCTGTTTAACTCCAAATGGAAACCTCTATATCTTTTCAACAGAATCTTAAAGTGTTCTTGAGACTCACGCAAGAACTAGCCAGATGTGATGAGATATTAAAGAATCTCATCAGGCTATTATTATATTGAACTCTCTTCCAAAAAGGTCAATATACTTAGAGATTTTATTGTCTACGCTAGGGATGATATTACTTATAAAAGGTAATAGAACAGGTCAAACAGGAAAATTCTGAGTTGAGGATTTTCAAGGACAAATTTGCTCCTGGAAAAACTGAAGCTTAGAATGAAGTAATGTTTGCAAAAGACAAAAACAATAAGTCTAAGAAAAAATAAGGCCAAAACTGATGACAGTAAAAATAAGAATAATAAAGGCGGAGATAAGAGTTCCTGGGTGTGCACTTTCTGTAATAAAAAAGGACATATGGTAGATTTTTGCTTTAAGCTGATAAAGAGAATAAAAATAATAGAAATCAAGGTGTTAATATATGTGAAGGAAACCCACAGTACATTAAGGAATTGTTAGTAGTTTCTTCTGAAATTTGTGCCGACAAATCCTGGATTCTTGATTCTGGTTGTACGATGCATGCTTCACCTTGTAGATCTTATTTCTCTGAATTGTCCTTAGTTGATGAAGGTAATATCTCCTTAGGAGATCATACTTGCCTTTAACTCTGCGAGATGGTGTTGCTAGATACATTCAAAATGTGAGATATGTGCCTAACCTAAGAAGGAATTTATTGTCCGAATCAATCTTTGATGATTTAGGTTGTCAGATTAATACATCTAATGGTCTAAGAGAAGTTTCTAGGAATGGGAAAGTCTTAATTAAAGCTGTTAAAAAAGGTGGTTTATATCATGTTATTACTAAGAATTAACAAAGTTTCTTTGAGTGTTGATAAGAATTTTGCAGAAACTATTAAGTGGCATTGCAGGCTGGGACACATAGGAAACAAAGGACTGCTGCAACTTCACAGGACAAGTTTGATTAATATTAAGCCTAATAATTATGATTCTTGTGAGACTTGTATTATGGGTAAGAAAACAGCACACTCTTTTGATAAATCTAATTTTAAAACCAGCATTCCTTTAGAATATGTCCATTCTGATCTATGAGGATCATTCGAAATTTCCACTATTGGTGCGAGAAATTACTTCCTATCAATAGTTGATAACTTTTCTAGAAAAGTATGGATATTTTTGTTAAAACATAAAAATGAGGCATTTGCTGAATTTTAAAATTGGAAGACACTGGTGGAAGCCCAAACTGATTTTAAGGTTAAATGTCGTAGAACAAATAATGGACTTGAGTTTATAAATAAAGATTTTAATGAGTATTGTGCTGAAACTGGTATTAAACGTCACCTAACAGTCTCATACACCCCTCAGCAAATTGGGATTGCTAAGAGAATGAATATAACTTTGCTCGAAAAAGCTAGATGTTTATTACATAGCTCTGGCATGAAAAGTTCTCTATGGGAAGAAGATGTCTTGACAACTTCTTATAAACAAAACTCCTTCATCCGCTATTGACTTTAAGATACTACAAGAACTGTGGTCTGGTCAAAAACCTTCATTAACACATTTAAAGCCTTTTGGTTGTTTGGCTTATGCCCATACAAAACATGGTAAGCTACAACTAAGGGCTATACAATGCGTATTTTTGGATATCCGCCAGGGGTCAAAGGCTATAAGCTACTGGCCATACAACCTGGAAGGTATAAAGTAATAATTGCTAGATCAGTTTCTTTTAATGAAAATGTTTTTTATTTTAAGGAAAGATCTGACGTTTCAAATGAGAAAGCAGGTGATCAAGAAAATGACACCAACCTTGTGTCTTCTGAAGAACAAGCCCTCATCGGACCAAGGGTAGAAATCAGAGAACCTGAACCTGAAGAGGGCGAACCAGTAATTGAAACGGAAAATCTGGCAGAGGACCAACTTAGTCAAGAAATTTCAGACACACCAGAGGTGCAAACTCACCAATCAGGTGGGGCAAATATGTCTGATTTAATTATTCAGCCAAATAGCTTGCTTGATGATAATTTGCATGATAACTTTGGTGCATTGTCTGTTCATAATTCAGGCGCATTGTCCGTTGGTAACTCTGGTGCATTGTTTATTGATAATAGTTTTGAAAATGTGCGTGAGAACCCTGTTTTTTTGATGGCTAAATTGGGTTAACTCTATTGGTCCCAGACTCTGAGCTAAAAATAATAAATTTATTTACTTTTATGAAAAGAATGTTATTAGATAAAAATGCTAATTTTAAAAATGTTTGGCATATTGACGGACGGATTTATATTATCAAATGCTAAACTATTTGTCTTTTTCGTTATTACCTTTTGTTATATCTCCATTTAAAATTGCTTATATAAAATTATAAGAGTGAACTTAACTGCAAATTAACTTAAAACTTGAATATTTGTCATTAAAAGTAGACTTAGTTGAAATTGCTGAAAAAGAAAATGTTGAAATTGCTGTGCTTAGAAGTCTTTAATACTAGTAGTTTTGTGCACATTTGTGCACTAATTAATCTAAAATATGCTTAAAATAACATAAAATAATAAATATGCAGTTTATCATAACTATATAATTATATAAAATCGTAATTATTGATTTAATCAGGGGTAAAATGGGAATGTGAATTGTGGCTTCAAAAAGAAACCGTCAATTCACAACATTGGGCTTTATATATAAAAAGATATAGAAAGATAAGGCTGAGCGAGTCAAACGCACTTTGTCGTAGTCATACTTACACGTGTCAACATCGAACTTACTAAAGATTTATTATATTCAATCTGGACCGTCCATTTTTATTACTATTCTTCTCAGTGAGTGTTGTCTTCCATTTGAACACGTTCAGTCTCCAAATCTCATCTACTCAATCTAAAACAAACTGTCTTCATTCAACGAACCCGACCCGGTTCAACACACTACTAACACAAGCGCTTCAATTACCCTGTTTTCCTCTGCTCTGTTTTCCTCTGCTCTGTTTTCAATCATGCGATTTCTCATTCATCTCAGAAAACATCTGTGCAGCATCTTCCCCAAATTCCGCCGACCACTCAGACGCAAATACCTCCGGCTACCGGACCCATCAACAGACCCGGAGACTCGTGTTTCGAGTTGGTGCAAGTGGGTGAAACAAAAGGCTACGAGACTAATGATACGCTCTGCTCGTGATCCAGCTGTGCCGAAGGGTTTTTTAGCAGTGTACATAGGGAGAGAACAGAACAGAGTTGTCGTGCCTGTTGTTTATTTTAATCATCCGCTGTTTAGTGAGCTGTTGAAAGAAGCAGAGGATGTGTTCGGGTATGAGCATACTGGAGGTATTAAGCTTCCATGTCGGATATCGGAGTTTGAGAGGGTTCAATCCGCGATTCAAAAAGGGTGTTTTAGTGGTGGTCGTCGGAAAGAGCTCCTGTGACTGATGATGACGAAAAGAGTAGCAACTACACGTATGTACGTATTCATTTTGATGTTGTAATGTTAATAGTTATGCTGGACTTTTTATGAGAAATGTGGTTGGAAAAATCTATTATCGGTGATTACCGATCAATTTTTATTAAAATATTTCCATGCCCAAAATCTCAGATACGATTTATTGACTATTTTTTCTTAAAAGTATTATTTACCTTACAAAATCTAATAAATTATTAATATTGACAAACTCAACAAATATTTCAATATTATCTAATTTACATTATAATACTCCTTATTTGGAGTGATATATGTGTCTTAAAATATATTAATATGGAGATTAATTTGAACCACTTATTAATTTGATCTAGTAATTGAAAATAGTTCTCAAATCCTCACATTAATGTTGATTAGTTCTCATTTGATCTAAATTCATACTTGCATATAATAATAAATCACTTCCTTATTGTTTATTCCTGGCGTTTATAATACAGTTTGCTATAATCATTAAATACACCAGACAAGCACAATGCATGACAATCCTTAATTCTTACAATGAAAGAAAACACACCAAATAAGTATAAAACAACCTTTTTTAAAGTCCTGCTGAGAAAGGAACATTAGTCTTCGGTAGCCAAGAATTACCAGCAATGAAATTGCCCACAGTGAACTTGTTCGCATCAGAAGCTGTCAATCTTCGGTAGCCACCCCAGTTTACCCTGTTAGCCGTGGACGATCCTGGTCCGGTATTAGCATATTCTCCGTAGTATAAAGTGCTAAGAGCAAAGTTACCACTCCATGGCATCCATCCAGCTGCGTTGATCAGGCTATCAAGGTAAGTCTTAATGAAGACGGTTCGTGAGTATTTCTGCCACGGTCTGCCAAGGTACGTCTTCACTGATCCCTGGACAGGTTTTAGCTCTGAGGAGGCTGTAACCCTACAGTTAAGGATGGAAATGCCAGTGTTTTGATTAGGGTCAGTCCTTCCTTGGGCTGTTAGAGTATTGGTCTTGTTTGGAGGCTTCCTCGGGTAAATGTTGCACCTTTGTAATACCACAGCAGCGTTTCCAAAGATGAAATCAACCGTCCCGTATATGTCACATTCTCTATAGAATTGTCTGTTGGAGTGGACGTAGAGTGTGTCTTGGTAACCTTCGAAGCTGCATTTGTAGAATACAGACAAGTCTGATCCGGACCGTAGAGCCACTGCTTGATGATTGGCTGCACCAGCTGTGTTTCTAAATGTAATACCTTGAGCTATGAAGTTGTCTCCGGTTACAGCTGACAAAGACAAACAGAAAGTCAACTACAAAATAAGCAAGTTGCCATATGAACTATTCAATATTAGACCTACTTTTAGTAAATTGTGGACTTCATTTAACTCTTTGACATTATAAATTCATAACAATGGGCATTTTTAATTAGATAACTTTAAGTAACTAACATCCAAAACCCTAGCTAAAAGTGACCCTCTATTCAGAAATATTGGACCATTACATTTACCAGACTTCTTGACAGTTGACCTTCATAATTAATGTCAATTCCAAATATGTACCTATCTACATGTCTTGCTTGTTCTTTGAGTTTTGAGCACTCTAATCATAATTTTAATGGCAGCATTGAAATAAAGGTAAATATAATGTATATACTATCATCCAGTACTAGTTATAAGTACTTACCAACAGTGGCTGAGTTGAAGGTGGTGGAGCCTCCGCCAACGCTTCTACTTCCGGTGATGATGGTCCTCCCAATACCATCTCCAAGTAACATTATGTTCTTCTTCTTTATCTGAACATTCTCACTATACACTCCAGCCTTAACGTGAATAACAAACCGGCCACTTCCGGGAGCAGCAGCCACAGCAGCTGCCACCGTCTTGTAGTTCCCTGACCCATCCTTAGCCACAACCACATTAGGTCTGGTAGTTGTGGACTGGAGTAGCTTCCGGTTCCTTGGCCTGACCCACTTGGGGAACCCATCACTGGTAGGAACAGTGTTGTCGTTTTCAGGTGCATGGTTCAAGAACAAGGTGTTGCTAACAAGCATGGAAACATTATTTGACATAAGAGGGTAAATATCATCTCCTGTTAACCCTAGCTCAAGGAATCCTGTCTGACAGGTTTCAAGGTTGGTCAAGGCTGTGCTGAGCCATGTCTGCTTGTCAACCTGGCTGCATGGGGTGATTGGTGCATATGTTTTGTTGAGCTTTTCAACAATCTGTTCGTACAGTTCAACGCAATCTTCCCATGCAGCTTTCTCCTTGGGTGTTCGGCACTTACCACCTAAAGAGTAAGTGTTGGTTTTGGCCTTAAGCGAACGGTCCAAAGCAAGTTTCATAGAAAGGGAGAGAAAGTCAGACTTCTTTGTAATAGGCATTTGGTAGCCATAAGGGTTTTGTGATAAGAAATATTCACAAGGCTGAGGATGAGGGGTTTGACTGCACCAGGCCTTGATCTGAGTTTCGGTGTAACCGGAGACTCCCAATGTCAAGTAAATGAGAACTGCCACCGAAAAAATAGCAGCTAGGGTAGGGAAATGCAACCCCATTGTGTTACCAAAATGCCAGATAACTTTTTGTATCTAGCTAAATGTGTGCCCCAAACTTAAATAACTAGCTAGATGAAATGAATAGAGGCTTGTGTGTTGGAGAGTTGAGGCATGTATGCGTTTATATAGAGGCGAAGAGAAGACCAACAAGGGAACAGCGACCCCAATGAACCTCCAACTGCATGCATGCCAAGTTAAATTTTAATTTTTTGACACCTCAAATGAAATTCTTTTGTTCAAAATTCACCAACTGCGTACTCATTATTGTCATTATTTTTATTTTAATGTCAAAATACGGCGATTATATGATTGGTATTCTATGAAAATCCGAGTCAAATATTCCACTTCACTTACCGGACGCAAACAATTTCACATTGATTTACTTAGAAATATATAAAAGCTGGCAAATGGTTGCTAAGGTTAACATAGTAAAATACTATCAACTATGGACCGTATCAAAATCCCACCTTATGTCATTTTCTAGTTTAAGATTAGCGATATATTTTTTATTTTTTAGGTAGATGGAGTGTCTAATAATATCAAGAGCATCCAATCTTGGGAAGAAATTTCTCGAGAATGAGCTCCTCATGAAGCATACGCATTTTTGGATAGCTTATCCTTTGAATGTCTTCACTTTTATATTAGCTTTTCTATCCTCGACCAAGAATTGTGAAAAGTGATTTTTTTCAAGAAATTACATGTCGTCGAGATTGGTGCGGATTCTCAATAGAATACAAAATTTGACTTTAGAATTAATAGTGAATTCAATTTTTATGAAATAATGAATATAACAAGTTGAAGATCGATAAACCGGGATGTTGAGAGACCTTTTACATGTCAGAAATATGTCATTTGACATATTCGCATTATTCCTTCAAGTGAACCCCATTTCTTAAGTTATGTCACACATCTGCAAAGTGGTCCTTGTCAGGTAGTTCGTACCCACTAAATTAATTGAGAATTTGATTAATCCACCAACATGCACGCATTGTTAACAAATCATAAACTCAACAACAACATAAGGATAAGGTTTTTTCCTTTGAATTTTCATATTTAATATCTAACTCTATAAGTAATTATTTGTCTCATTATATGCTCTAAATTATTCCCACTGAATGATTTTAATATAATCACAACTCTCGTCTACTATTTTTAAATTCAATATAAAGTACCATGTTTTGGAGACTTCTCAATTTCTTCAAATTTTAAGGAAGGATTAAGGAAATGGTCATCAATGACAAATAGGTTTTAACTAATATTTCAATCATAGGGAACACAGAACGCGACACTACCTAATCATGCATTGCTATAACTTCTAATCAAACTTGTCTTTAATAAAAGTTCGATAAGATTCAAGTTTACTTTTCTACGCATTGGTGTGTGGTCTTTTAATGAAATGCTAAAAAGTTAGATAATCTATAAGGTTGTTTCCATTTATCTAGAAACCCTAGCTCGCACCCTTTCTGATATATTTTCATTCTAGAAGTACAAAATTTCACTTGATATAATTAGGACTTGTCCCGTATATTGGCAGCCGTACCGTACCGTAAGTCTTTTAAAAGCCCCCTTTGTGTATTTAAACAATGAAAATCCTAGAGAGAGGTGAAATTCTATAAAAGGATTTTCGATATCATTATTTTGAATTTATTATTTAATTTGCTTGCTGTTGTGATTGAGAAATGAGAATTCAGATGCCATGGTTGGTGAGATAACCAATCAAATTTTAGTTACATCTTAATATGAATATCATTTTCAGGTTTTGATGACGATGACATGAGAACAACAAAGGATAAAAGACTAAGAGCGCGTTAGTCGGTTATCCGTATATTTCAAGGATTCAGATCACATGCAGCAGAAGCTATTTGCTGCGAGACAAAACTACGTAGTTTTGTTAAAGGGTTCACTCAATATTACCTAGAGTTTTAGTAAATATCATCAAAACTATGTCGTTTTGGTACTCGCAGCAAATTGTTGCGCAACACCGGATCCGGGTCCTATATTTCATTAGATTGTTAATGTTAAAAGTTAATAAATTTATTAATACGCTTATGTGATATATAACATAAGTTATACAAAAGTTCGTCAAAAGTTCAACAATACTTGTAATTTGTTCTCATTTCTTATGAAAATATACGCCATTTCGCAAGAAAATAAACATTTGAGTATTGTTCTAATCTGTATGTAATCAATCTGTATGTGCATGCATGTGCATTTGAGCCATTAGTACATTCATGTGATCGGCATTATGTGTAAAATCTTTGATACAGTGAACTTATAAAGTGAGGTTTTACTTATAAATTATAGTGATCTCAGCATTTAACTGTTAAAAATGAATATGATGCGATTTGGGGACCAAACAATAATATATATAGAAATTTTTATTCTTAAAATGGAAAAAAATGTAAAAAGGGTAAACAGGGCAAAGTTTAATGTTAAATTGATCTCAGTTGTTACATCCTCCCCAGACAAACTTATGTAAGACGAATAACAAATTAGCATTTGATAATCTCGAATAATATTAGACAGCTTCTAGGTAAGATTCTCTCTTTGTTATTTCCATTGTCTTTCCGACTCTGCTGTTCATGTGTTTTTAATTACATGTATTAGTGTCTAGACTTACATGTATTTGTGGAAAATGATTATTATGACTCTCATTTAAGCTAATCAGTTGTGTATGCCTAACTTGTTAAGGCTCCATTTCTCATAATGTTTCATTGAGGTCGATATTCATCTCGTTATCATTAAACATATTCGGAGCATGCGGGTCGTCTTAAACTTGTTATCTTCAAATACTAAGCAAGACAATGTTGTAGTGTGTATGAAACTTAAAATTGGAGACAACGATCTCTTTGTCATTAAAAGTCTAATGCTCTAAAGGATAAAGTTAATTAAGTTTATCGAATGGATTACCACAATGTTACATCTGATCCCTGGCTAGGGCTCCCGGAAAGATTGATCTGGAAGTGATTGTAAAATAAGACGTCCATAATAAATATTATAGGAAAAAGACATGAAATGAGATAGCGTGATTAAACGTCAACTAAAGAAGTCATGTGTACCGTGTTCTTTTGCTTCACGTTTGTACAAAGGGATCGAAATTCCTAGACAGCAAAACAACCTAATAAAACCGTACATTGAGTCTTTGATCACGACGTTTGATCTTGGTTTTTCCCTCAAGTCATTTGATTATCTCAAGATTTTGTGCAACTATTTCTACAGTTGATTAATTAAAAGGCTGTAAGAATAAGTACACGTTGATTATATTGAAGGGATGAACTTCAAGTTATGTTTATATATAATAACTTATTAGTTACAATTATCACGTCGCGTCTTGTACCTAAGTGAGTTACATCCGTTGAGTTCATTTCAAATTATCATATCATAACTTGTACTCTCTTATCTTCACGCTGATATCCCAATAAGATCACGTACGTTCAACTAGTTGCTATGTTCTTATCGTACTAAATTTCAAAGTTGTGTATACACTACACATCTGTCGGTTACCCAACTAACGGTCATATCATCACAGTTGCAACTTGAAAATTCCAAGCAACATATGAGATGTAACTTCAAGTGACGGATGCTGATTAGTCTTAATCCCTTTGATGAGTTGATTTCTTTAGGGTATGAATGTGAGTCAAATACGTACACCACCTAAACATATCCGAGGAGTACAACGTACGACTGTGTTTTTCTTGTACACAAAGTAGAATGAATCTAGTAGCAAACAGTTTTAGTGAACATAGTCGTAACGGCATGTAACTAGCTGACTGTGGCCCTTTGAAGTTTATTGACACAATATGAACCGTGTCGAGTTTAATGCTTAATTGGAAGCAAAATTCATGTCACGCTCACACTGTCAAGTGTCAACCATGTCTAACTTATATCAGGGAAATACAAAAGAATAACATAATATAATGGATAAGAAAGAAATGTAAGGCTACCAAATGGTCCAACATGTCGGAAAGTTGCACGCTATTGTGGTACACACATGTGACTACCCAAGTAACAAATTCACAAGAACAAATATAGAGAAACTATAAAAATATAGTGAACCAACGATGAAATATAACAAAAGAAAACAAACTATGTTAGTACTCAAGATAGTACATGTGACAAAATATCTTTTGACAAAATAAAAAACAGGTAACAAATCAATTTACTGTCAAGACAGAGTATAACAAGGCCTAAGACAGAAGCCTGCACAAAATCAGAGATTAAAAAAGATCGTTGAAGAATCCCTGAAATCAAGCCCCGAATTAATACCTTCATTATTGTCTGAAGGATTAATGACCAGATTAAAGAGAGACCATTATGAAATTCAAATGTTCACATGATGAGGACATTAAAACTCATTAACATGACAATTAAATCACGACAAGTTAAAAATGAGAGAGCATGGAGTAGAGAAAAAACACACAAAACAAAAAAAATACAAAGAATCAAAGAAAAGGGTGGAAAAACCCAGTAGAAGAAGGTAGCTTCATTCTCACAAAGAAGGTGAACTCAAAGAAGCATATCTACAATGATGCTTAAAGTCTGTTCGAGAGGGAGACGCTGAACAGAAAGATAAACACTGTCTCAGATACAATCAGAACTGAAGAGCTGATTGGAGTGGATACTAGAGGTGGCATCTCTGGGTGGTAGAGAGTAGAAGTCTATCATTACATTTTAATTATAAGAAGATGCAGTGCTGTTGCAGAGAAAGGAGTCTGTTAAACATATAATTCTGTACTCTGTTCTGAACATAGTGAAGTGTTTTCCACTGGGCTTGGAGGAGAAGCCCCCCTAATTAGGCTCACATTGAGCTGAACTGGGTTACAAAACTTTCTGTGTCCAATTTACTTTCTGCTCAAGTTGCTGTTTTAACTGTGTCTGACTAACCCTCGAACAGAACTCAAACTAGGTCTTAGCTGTCTATTTCAATTGGTATCAGAGCAGGAGCTCGACACACAGAGCAGAAAAGATCCTTGGTCAGACAGCATTAATCTAAATGTTTATAAGAGAAGCTCACATTCGACCCCTTGTGCTGGATGGATCTAACTATGCATACTGGAAGACTCGTATGAGAGCCTACATAAAATCTTTAGATGAAAGAGCCTGGAGGAACGTTGTAGTTAAATGGACACCCCCTGTAGTGATTGCTGAAGGTGTAGCTTCACCAAAAGACGAAGAAAGGTGGACAGATGCTGAAGAAAAGAGCCAGTTCTTCAAATGCAAGAGCATTACGTGCCATTTTTGGGGCTGTCGAACCAGAAATATACACTCTGATTTCTCAATGCGAGACAGCTAAAGAAGCTTGGGATATTCTGCAGACCACATTTGAAGGGACAGATAAGGTGAAGGAAGCAAGAGTTCAGATTCTGACATCACAATTCGAAAACTTAAAAATGGGAAGTGAAGAGACAGTGACTGAATTCAATCACAGGCTAATGGACATAGCCAATCAGGCTCATGCTTTTGGAGAACCATTCACTAATGAGAAGCTGGTCAAGAAAGTGTAGAGAGCTCTTCCACAAAAGTTTGCCATGCACAAGATTTCTATAGCTGAAAATCGAGACTTAAAGACACTTCCACTAGATGAATTAATGGGAAAACTCAGATCATATGAGTATCAAATGCAGTCTGAGACACCAGAAAGGAAAGGTAAGATAGTGGCATTTAAGAGTGAAAACTTGAACAAGAATCTGATGACAGTGATGATGAACAGATAGCTATACACGCCAAAAACATTACTAAGTTCATGAGAAAGATGAAGGGAAGGAAACCTAGACCAAGAGAAGGGTCATCTGAAGCACGAGATAGTAAAGGAAAATACTATAGAGGAAATGAACCCAGAAATGCATTAGATGATCAGAAGAGTAAAGGTATACAATGTCATTGTTGTGAGGGATATGGACATATACAACGGGAATGCCCAACATATCTTCAAAAACAGAAAAAAGCGTATGTGGTAAGCCTAAGTGACTCAGAATGTGAAGAATCTGATGGTGAGGAAGAACCGATTGGAGGAATAGCACTAACAACTGAACTTGTCGAAACAGAGGGACTCTGTTCAAGCGAGTCAGATAGTGATACTGAAACCAACTGAGCAAGATGTGGTTGAAAAATTCAAGAAATGTACGCAAAGTGGGAAGATGTTATGGAGAAAAACTTACGACTAAAAGAAGAAAAGAACACCATACAACTCAAGTACAATAAACTGTTGTTGCATTTTGAAGATACCACAGCTGAACTGCAAACAGCTAAAACAGAGTTAACCCGTTTGAACAAGTATCTTGGAATGATGAACACTGGCACAAATCGTCTTGACGAAATCATTGCAGCTCAGAAGATCAGCGGACGTGAGGGTATCGGGTGTGAAGCAAAACCACTCAATGGAAGAGTTCCTAAGACAGCCAGAATTGCTTTTATAAAGGAGATACCAAAGCTGGTTGATCAGGAAGAAGTTATGAAGGAAACTCTACGAGGAGCATCTATGAGGAAGTGTGCTTACTATAATTTGAGAGGCCATAGTCAGACTGGTTGCATACTGTTTCGATCAAAGTATCGTTGGACAAGGACTGTTGACAAAACAGGCTTGCTACATGTCGAACATTTAATGTAGACTGGAATCAAATCGATACAACCAACCTCCGAGGAATAGGTATAAGAAATCATTTAATCATTCACTAACCAAATATGGTAAAGATGACAGGCGGTACAAGCAAAAATTGAATGCGTAAAGTATGAAAGGAATATTATTGGCGGATGAAAATTGTGTTCCACAGAATAGTAAGACAGATGAAAAAGAACCTCAGACAGAGACAAAAAGAGGAGAAAGAGAGGATGAAAATAATGACTCAAAAAATACCATTGGTCATAATCCATCAACCAAAATTCAGGAGAATCATCCTGTTTTAAATACTCTTAAAAAGAGTATGCTCTAACTCAGGGGGAGCTAACCCTATACTGCGACAACCTTAGTGCAATCGGTATAAAAAAAAGGGAGCTTGGTAGAACAGAAGGTCGTCTCGCTCAAACATGTGGCGTCAGACTTTATTCATAGACTTTTCTTGTTAAGACTCTTGCCAAAGTTTATGGCAAATAGGGGGAGTATGCTAAGCACAGGATTTTGCCAAAAATCTGTTCGAGAGGGAGACGCTGAACAGAAAGATAAACATTGTCTCAGATACAATCAGAACTGAAGAGCTGATTGGAGTGGATACTGGAGGTGGCATCTCTGGGTGGTAGAGAGTAGAAGTCTATCATCACATTTCAGTTAGAAGAAGATGCAGTGGTGTTGCAGAGAAAGGAGTCTGTTAAACATATAATTCTATACTCTGTTCTGAACATAGTGAAGTGTTTTCCACTGGGCTTGGAGGAGAAGCCCCTCTGATTAGGCTCACATTGAGCTGAACTGGGTTACAAAACTTTCTGTGTCCAATTTACTTTCTGCTCAAGTTGTTGTTTTAACTGTGTCTGACTAACCTTCGAACATAACTCAAACTAGGTCTCAGCTGTCTATTTCAAACTATAAATAGTGTGATCGAAAGATATAATAGCAATAAATTATTGGTTATTTGCAGAAAACCACACTACTACAATATTCTGTTTTGCAAAAAACCACAATTTTAATAACTAATTACGAAGTGAGTATATTATAATAGCGTAATTATAAAAAAAACCATCATTTTCACAACTCCGTTAGAAATTGTAAAACACGCGCCACATGACGCGTGTGTATATAACTTCAATTCGTACAATTGCAGAAAAATACCATTATAATATCTTCTTTTGGAGAAAACCATCAGTTTAACTACTAATTACGAAATGACTTTATTATAATATCCTCATTATCAAAAAAACCACAATCTGAATATAGGTAACGCTAAGGAATGAGGTTGAGGCTACGATTGTGGTTATCTTTGATTAGCAAGGCATTATACCTCTTGCTACATAATTATAGTTCATTAATTTATGATCCACACTAGACACAAAATCTAACAGAGACATATTTGTAGTTGCCGGTGCGGTGCGGAGCTGTTATACATTTTGCACATAGTTGAATCTTTAAGATTAATATAGTACAACAATTAGAGTTTAAAAGTAGTGATATAATAAATCATATTTCAGAGGGATAAAACGAGGGAAATTACTTATATTTGAACCGGGTAGTCGATAATCATTACATATTGATAATAAACTCTCAGACATGTGTTTTTTTTGCATTTTCTAGCATTACTTTCTTCATTGACATCCATCAAGATTAATTGAAGCATCATCACTAGTACAGAATAGTTATTTAACAGCACTTGTACATAAGCGCTGTAAAAAAACACACATTTCACAGCGCTTATATTAATAAGCGCTGTTTTAAGGTAAATAAACACAGCGTTTTATGAGGAAGCGCTGTCAAAAGTTTATTACAGCGCTTATTCATAAAAGCGCTGCCTAAAGTTCTACTTTTAACAGCGTTTCAAGGTATAAGCGCTATTGAAAGTCTTCATTTAGACAACACTTATATGAGAAGCGTTGTTATTACTATACGATAGCGCTTTTATTATAAGCGCTGTCTAAATTAAGACTTTCAACAGCGCTTATACCTTGAAACGATATTATTACTATACGACAGCGCTTTAAATTTTTTGAAACAAAGTAAAAATAATAATGCTCTGGTTTTTAACTTATTAAAGCATTTGATACAGATAGAGGATGGTGAGTTTTTGGAACAAAATGGATCACCCTAAACAGGTGCACGTTAGAGGTGCATTTTAACAGTTTTGAGCTCCCGGTGTCAGAATTGGGCCCATAATACCTCGTTTCGAAGAGAACGACTATATGCTGTTTTTTGAGCATTTTTCGGTCGTTTACTATTTTATTTCGAATTTTTAGTATTTTTCCATTATTTTCGAATATTTTATTATTTTTGTTTTAGAGTTTTGTTGTTTCCCTATATAAGGAAACTTAGTTATTATTGTTAGATAGTTGATTTTGAAGTTTAGTTGGATATGGTAATTTTTATCTGATTGCTAAATGCATTGTGTTGTTTATTTAGAACATTAGTTTACTTGTATTTTTATGATATAGAGCAATCCTATCGTATGATGACATGTATGCTTGGGTGGGATGGTAATATTTTGTCCAAGTGATGCTGGCAACTATTGTGCTTGGAGGTGTATATATTATGACTAATTTATCATGTTTATAACATCGTTTCAAATAATAAACTGATTTATAACAGCGTTTAATTAATTTAAAGGGTTAATTGCCCCAAACCACCCATAAAATACGTCTTTTCCCCAAAACCACCCTTAAAATAATTTTTTTCCGGAAACCACCCCTCCGTTATACATTTTTCCCAATAACCACCAGCCGTTAACGCCGTTAACTTTTCCGTTAACAGCGCACTTTAATGGGTGGTTCTTGGAAAAAAATATCATTTTATGGGTGGTTCAAAAGAAGTCTAAAAATAATTGTGAGTATAATATTTATTTAACATAAAATTAAAAACAATAGGTAATAAAATTATACATTTAAATTTTTTTGTTGTTTAAAATATTATGATTGAATGTCAATTATAGTTTTATTAACTTTTGAAAATATTTTAGCATATATAAACTCTATAAAATTATTATATAAGACATACAATTTTTTATTGAAATCAAAGGACGACATACAATCAAACACTAATTTAAAAAAGTATAATACTTCATATTACTCGGCACTCTAGCTTACATAGTTTAAATTACATCTCTTTGAGGTCCTCGTGATATACAATCAAACACTTACTTAACAAATCGAAAGACGACATACGATTAAACACTTATATAAAAGTTATAATAACCTAATGATACCCGACTCTCTAACATATTTTAATATTCGCATTTATGAGGTACTATTGAAACTAATTATTTTGTACAAATTAGTTAATTTTTATCGATTTAACTTGTGAGTTATGGTTAGGGAAAAATAGAGTTTTATGGGTGGTTTTTGGCAAAAATAAGGTGCTTAAATATGATGCACTAACGGCTGGTGGTTCCTGGGAAAAAAGGTGTAACGGCAGGGTGGTTTCTGGGAAGAAATTATTTTAAGGGTGGTTTTGGGGAAAATGCGTATTTTATGGGTGGTTTGGGCAATTAACCCTAATTTAAAAAAGCGCTGTCGTAATTAGCAGGGTTCTAAACCCTGAACCCCGAACCCTAACCCTTAATTCAAACCCTAATTATAATAGCGTTTAAATAAATAAACGTTGTAATATATATTAAAATTAATAATAACAGCGAAAAAATGTATATATTACAGCGCTTAGTTCTTGTAAAAGACATCTTTTTAGTATTTTTAAGTTTTAAAAATTAGGTTATATATTTTAAAGGTGTTCTTAAGTTAAGAATTTAAAAACTCAATAAGTTACAACCAATTTATGAAAATATCATGAGAACATTTATAAGCATTTGAAATCGTTGTCATTTAAAAATTTGTACTGTGTCTCTTTACTAAGCAATATGTTGAACAATGTACATTTTTGATCAACTATACTTTTTATTAATCAAAACACAACAAAAATGCAAGTAAATAATTATTTTTTTAAGTAAATGAGTTATCAGCTTCATAAATCAAATTTTCAACTAAATTTGTTTTTTTAAAATCAATAAATTCTGAAGAAAACAACAAAACAAATATTAACGGTTTACAACAGCGCTTATTATGTTTAAGCGCTGTTGTAAATAGTATACGACAGCGCTTAAACATGATAAGTGCTGTTGAAAGTTTTTAATTTGATTTCCTTTAAAAAAAATACTCTTTAACAGCGTTTATATATTTTAAGCGCTGTTAAAGAGAGAAATGACGTGATTGGTCGACTCAGTTTTGCACAAATTTTAATTCCAATCGTTGCTTAAAATAATCTAAAAGTCCACATTCGATATTTAAAATTTCGAAATTTTTAATTACGCGCCCAAACTTCCCGCTACAATCTTTCTATATATATCAAACTTTACATTGAAATTTTTGTGTCAAATTATTTTAGTTCTTCACCGATTCGTGTAAGGATAAACACCTTTTTGTTAAGCTTTAGTGTTTTATAATGAAACACTATGATATTAACACTATTATTTTCTTGCAGATTTGTCGAATTTTGTGATAACGTCGAGGGTAATGTGACAAATTCAAGATGAGCATTGAGAAAAATTCAGCACGAAGGCTAGGGTTTTGGTCCATACTTTTTTATTTGATTATGTTAGTAAAAAATCGAAAGTTAAAATTGATTTTAATTTCATTGTAATATTACGATTTAAATAAAATTGATTGCCTTTAAAGCAGTTTTAATTATTATTAAATTTCAAAAACCATTTTTTCTAATCCAAAAATATTATAATAAATATTTTATTGCAAAATATTTAACAGCACTTTTATTTGAACGCTGTAAAAGAAAGAAATTCTTAATAATAGCGATTTAATTTTTTAAAAATAATCAAAATGTTACAGAGCTTAAATAATAAAAACAATGTAAAAGTAGTTAACATACAACAGCGCTTAAATATAAAATGGCGATGTTGTATGTTTTATATTTTCCAATTATTTTTATTATTTTTATTTTCCAATTATTTAAATTTTTAATTATACAACAACGCTTTATGTTTAAACGTTGTTATAAGTTTACTTTTTAACAGCGCTTATTTTTTTAAGCGTTGTCAATAATTGTCATATATAACAACGCTTATTTATTTTTAAGCATTGTTAAAAACTTTCATAAACAACAGCGCTTTTTCTAAAAAAGCGCTGTAATAAATCAGTTATTTACAACAACACTCGTTTCAAAAGCGCTTCAAGAAGCGTTGTTAAAGGGCAAAAAAAGCGCTATTATAAACATAATCTGTAGTAGTGCATGTAGTTCGTAGACACTTATCAACGAGTTAAATTATAGTATGAACCTTTGATCTAGCATTAACAGTGTGTTTGGTAGTCATTTGATAATCATTTATTAAAATGGTGGTTTTACGTAAAACTGAGATTATAACAGTGGTTTTCAATAATTAACTTAAATATAAAATAATATTTTATTGTCATGCGTACACGCACTTAACAAAAGTTTTCATGAAATAGTGTCAATGGTGGTTTTTTGATAACGGAGGTATTATAACAGAGGTTTTTCGTAATTAGTTGTTAAAATGATGGTTTTCTGCAAAATGGGGTATTATAATAGTGGTTTTCGGTAATTAACCCTAAATTATTTCTACTTTGAATTTAGGAATATATTTAGATCATGTGAGACATGATATAAATGTAAGACACAATGACAAAATATAAACCATTGATTTTGATTAATCAACGGTTGAGATTAAAGTTGAGTTTTAATTAACGTAGGTGGTTGAAATTTGTAAAAAACCGGGAGGTTGGATTTGACTCTTATTTTACTTTAAATCTCAACTGTCATATTATAATTAATTGACGGCCGAGATTATGTCTTTTCGTCCTACAAAAAATGATTGGTTTTTCTTGAAGTTTATCTTATATATATAGTTAAGATCAAGAGAAGCAAATAAATTTTGTGAGAAGATGAAACTAATCTCAAAAAATGATTTAGATTAATCTAGCGATTGAGATTAAATTAATTTTTATTAAAATTAAATTAGCAAAAACAACAATGTACTGATTAAGAGAGTTTTCAAGTTACACTTTGCGCATGCGGGTCTCATCGTTAAAGTTGGAGGTTTATCCAGCTAAACTTGTGGTCTTAAGTCAGACGCATGTAAATTGGCTCAGTAATTAGTTTTGCCCTAGAATACATAAGAAAATGATATGTTGATTTTATACGAATCTGATTTTGGGGAGCTAGGATTTTCTAACCCCAAAGAAAAAGTCGGTGGAGGAGAAGAAGAGAGGCCATCGATCCTTACCAAAATGTAAATCACAAACATGATACCAATGAAACAGAGTTTAGAAATGCGTATGAGATGTCTTCAATCCTTAATTCCAAGCTTTGGACCTTTTTTTCTTGATATATTTGGTCGTTATTTAGGGTTTGTTGATTGGATGGTTTTTGAATATGAACTTTGCATTTAAAGCTTGGAATATGGGTTTCGCCATGTTGGCCGAGTCAAAGTTTACTAGAGTTAACCTTTGATTGTCTCGATCAAATTTCATTATTTTCTTGACAATCAACTAGATTTTATGCTTATTTTGTCAAAGTTATTCAGTGAATTCGAAATATGTAATTAACTTAAAAATCACACAAAAATTATCAAAATTCTCACAATTAGATGTAGAACATGTAAGCACATGTAAATGAATATCTAGTCAATCGTCGATACTTGCTAGTGCAAGTCCATAAGGTCATGATTTAAAACTCATTCTCAAGTATTAGACTAAACACTATAATCCATAAGAGAATGAGAGTTTAGACAAGCAAAATGATGAAATTCATATTAAATTCTTACTTTCACATGCACAGAATGCAAGAATTGTCCCTTAAACAGTTTAAATAATCAAAACACAAAAATTCAACTTGTAAATATCCTCATATCATTTATAGAAGGCATAGAGTTAAGAATCATGGAGTATTTATTTTAAGTTCTTTTTTACTATATATTTTTTGTTTTTGCAGGTGCTTTAACTTATCGTTCTAACCCTCGCACCCGCATAACTTTTTTCTAACATATATTTTTCTTTTTTTCTCTTGAGAAAACTTTCATTTTTTTAACTCCAATCTTAAAACTTGACAATATGTCTAGTTAGTTATAAATAAGCATAACGCCAAACAAAGTCAATGTGCAAGCTAAATAAAAACAAATTAAGTCACCTAAAAGCAAGCGAAAGCTCCAATGAGATTTGATGTATTATTTGCATATGTTAGCTAATTTCAACTTTATTCATCATGCCAGAAAAAGACTCTAACCAAGATACCTATAACAAAATGATACACTGCTAGAAAATTCAATCATCTTAAAGCATTATGATCAATGAACATGTAGTACGATTTACATTCAAATTTATTTTCTAAAATGTAACTTAGACTTAGCAAACATGTTTTCAAATTCTTCTCAAATGTATAGGATGAAAGTGAGGTGTAAAAGAAGTATCTTGTTCAAATGCGTTTACTCACCCCACACTTAAAATGCAGATTAGTCCCTAAGCAATAACGTAATGCGCAAAGTGAAGGGGAAGAGTATTTTTGTTATACTTGAACTTTGTTTTGATAAAGGGTTTCAAACTCTAGGAATGAAAATAAGTGTGAATGAGTTTACTAAACATTTTAATATTTTTTAGCGTATTTTTACCGAAAACCAGCCCCTTAATAGCTCAATTTTAACGAAACCGCCCCTTCAAAATTGTTTTTGATATAACCACACCCTTCAATTCAGAAATCGTTGAATTGTGACACCCCAACACCGGTTCCGGCATCTTTTGTCGGAAAAATCGCTGACATAGTTGGCCATGATGTAAATAAAAATTCTTCATCCATATATTAACTATTAAATTTTAATTTGACTCCATACTTATTTAATTGACGGATTGATCATCCGAAACCCATAACCCCCAATTTCTTTTACATTCACAAATTCAACAAATCGAAACCTTTATTCAAGGTCTTTATTAATGTTCATTTAACTTTATTTTGAGTTCATGGTGTTATTAGGTTAATTTATTTGAGTTAAAATTGGATTTAAATCATAGTCAACTAAGTCAACATTCAATTTTTCGGAAAAAGACGTAGGAACTGGTGATGGCGGTGTCACGATTAAATAATTTATGAATTGAAGGGTGGTTATGTCAAAATATTATTTGAAGGGGTGGTTTCGTTAAAATTGAGCTATTATGAGGATGGTTTTCGGCAAAAAACCCTTTTTTATCAAAACAACGCTTTGGAGTCCAGATAAAGTTTTGGAAGGTTTTAATGTTTAATTAATTTTTTCAATTGTTTTTGTTGAGTCACTTTTTTTAAATTTCTAGATCAAGTCACTCGGGCTGAAAAAATGTGACTCGACCGAGTCACTTGCTCAAAGTCAAAATATTGACAAGTTAAAAAGTGACTTGGGAATACTAAAAGTGACTCAGACAAGTGCATTTTTGCATCAAACTTCACCAAAAAGCTTTCTTTCGACCTTAAAATGCCTATGAGATGGAAAATTGACCTAGCCACCCAAACTTAAGATCTTAACATGTCAAAAAACACATTTTAAGGGTGAATTAAGCACATATATAAGCGCAAAAAGACTCACAATCATGATTGACAAACTAAATGAGTAAATAATATCACATTCCTCACACATTTTAGAACTGAATAAGGGAACAAGATACTTTTAACGTCTAAGCTTAGACGATGCCTATCTCCATCTTCAAAAAACACACTTGAGAAGTCGTTTGCTATAATCTCTTCTTAAGCATTGCAAATAATAAAGTTTAAGATCTCTCTTCCTGCGAGTTAGGTTAACGCACTTCGGAATTGAATTTAATTATTGGCGCGTATGTCGCATGATGCTTTGAATTTGATGGAGACAATGAATTATTATCTCCATTTTCAAGTCTCGCTTTGCCTTGAATAGGTGATTCTCTTTTCTTATAGACTTACCCTCTTTAGAATGTTCCTTAGTCTTCTAATGCTCAACCTTTGCTCTAGAGTTCTTGCGTCTTCTTCTTTTCCTCTTTTCTTGTTGGGAGATTCTTCCACGTGATTCTTACCTTTGTGCGCACGTTCCTAATTCATGTTCATCATGGATGCAAAGGAAATCCATGCTAAAACAACTTTAAAACTTTCAAGCTCAGGAGGGGTTAGTCCATCACAAGTAGAGAAATCATTAATTATATGACAATCTACTCAATTAGGACTTTTCTTGATGCTATTAAAATCAAACTTGACCTTCTCATTACCTAGGTTTAACTCAATATATAGCTCTTTCACTACAATCTATTAATGCTCTAATCGTGTTAAAGAAGGATCTACTTAAAATTATAGGTATTTCACTCTCAACATTCATCTCCAACGCATAGAAGTCTAAAGGAACATATGAATTTCCTATCTTAATGGAAATATTTTTTAAGATGCATGTAGGTGACCTAGAAGAACAATCCGCTAGTCTTAAATTCACGAATAGGCAAATCACATAATGCTTTCTTTAAGTAAAAACAACGGATATAGGAATGGAGTATTAACAATGATCGCATCTAACTTTCGAGGCATGCTTTGTTGGATAATAACACTACAATTTTCATCAAGGGTCACATGCTCATGTTCGTTAGTTTCTCTCCTTTGTGACATAATATCGTGAATTCTGCATGTAAGTAGCTTCTCTTTTGCTTTGGAGATTGAAATTGCTTGTGTCACTTGCTTTAAAAAATACTTAGGTCTCCTCTTGAATATTTGAATTTTGATTAGAATTTTATTGTAGACTATAGTTATATTTCCTTCGTCCCATAATTTATGGCTCATTTGGTTCAAGGCGCGATTTTTAAGAAATGAAAGAAAAAATGAATTTAGGGTAAGGCATTAAGTTCTAGAAGGACAAACATTGTGAAACATAAGGACATTTTCTCAACCATTTATTCATATTCATCTAATGGTTGATATTGGTAACCGTCATTCTCAACCTCCGTGTATTTTGCTAACTCGATCGTCTATTTTAATTCAAAATTTATTTAATTTCACCATCAAGTCAGTCAAAACAACATTTGAGATGATCTCTTCTCATGTCTTACAAAACTTTAATGTCTCCCAAGATCCAAACTCATAAGGGATTAAGTTTTAGAAAGGTAAGCAAGTTTAGATATTATGGACATTAAAGTTTAATGGAGGATATTTGTTTTAAAAACAAATCCGGTGAGCGCCAGCAATTACAATCAACATGAAAGCATAAAATGTAATAAAAAGGGGTTGAATTTACTAGGGGTGGGCATAACTCGAACCGACTCGCTAACTCAATGAGATCCGAATTAATGGGGTCGGGTCGACACGGTGAATAGTGAAATTGTGGACGGGTTCGGGCTAGCCATCGGTTACCCAAACCGATGACCCGATAATTTAATAAAATTAAGAATCTTTCTAGGATTCGAAAATATACCAACAAAATTCCACTGCACTAGAAATTCTACTTGACTTTAGTTTCATCATGTATATATTTATCAAAGAATTTATTCTTGAAAAAATCTAAAGTTTATTTTCATCTTCTCGGTTGTTGATTAGCCAAATTTTGTAACGAACTTACTTCAATATGACGTAACTTTGTATCCTTAATTGACAGGAATCAAAGTCTGGTGGATAAAATAGAAAACTTAACTTTTGTCATAAATTATTTTGGATGAATTCGGGTTAATCATTTTTGTCGGGTCGGGTTCGGAATATCAAAAGTAACCCGACGATTTTTTCGGGTTGGGTACGAATTGAGCCAAGCCCTAGAATTTATCAATGCAAACGAGAAAAGCGAAAAATATAAAAAAAGATGAACTAACCACGACAGGACACTAATATTAAAATAATTCAAAAGTTCAAAATATATAGAAACTGCTCCAACGTCAATTCAGTGTTCATAACTCAAAAAACACAACAAAAATATTTAAAATCAGAAAAGTTGAGATGAAGAGTAGATAAAATGTTGTCCATGAGCTTACTGACAAAACTAATAAAAAAATTAAAGCTAAATCTGAACAAATATTATGTGGAATTAAAAAAAATTAAATGGTAGAAACGTGGTATGAATAAGTATGGTGGAGGTCACATTTGACACAAGAATCAAATAGATTTAATGTAGCAAAATTATTTGTTGCGAGTCAAAATTACGTAATTTTAATAAAGCTTTCACACAAAATTAGATAGGATTATAGTATGAAAATAACAGTAATTAATAGCGCTGCAAAGAATCCGGATTTTGCACCTGACATAGTAAGGCTTTTTAAGAGTAAACCTTACATATTCTTTGGTTGAATTAATTGAGTTTTGGACGGTTAAGTTAATCCGGCCCGTAAAGCTTCTCGGGCCCGTGAAATGTTTAAAAATGCAACCCGTTTAGGTTAAGAATTGGAAAATCAGCCTTTTCCAACTAAAATTAAATGACGTAGTTTAATATGTCCGTCGGCAACCCAAACCTTGTGTTTTAAAATTTAGGATCAGATCTGGTGCTATAAAGTACTCCCTCCGTCCCATTATTAATGTCTCATTTCCTTTTTGAGTGTCCCAAAATTATCTTCTCATTTCTAAAACTTACCATAAATGAACATGTCTTTTTTGTTTTCCACCACATATTTCTCCTCTCTCTTCCTTTTTCACCACTTATTATCTATCAAATCACTTTTTTTCTCTTTCCTTACCACACAACTATCTTTTTTAATTATTTTTTCTTTCATTTCTTAAAAACCGTGCAAAGAACCAAATGAGACATAAATTATGGGACGGAGGGAGTAATTTGTTATTAGCATTAAAAACATCATATTATTGAATATTCTTACGTAGCTTAATAAACGTTCAACAAATTTAACGTTCATTACATAGTCCTTATTTGTTAAGTTTTCACATTTCAACCTACAAGATCTGCGTGGAGAGGTTTGGACTTAAGAGTATTCGGTATGCATTTATTATAATATTACTAGCAAATTTATACTCAAGCATCAATTTGATCTACTCTTTACTGGATATCTGGGACTAATAAATAGGTCAGCATTGATTGATTCATCTTGTTTTAAGCTTCATTCACGGACACTGTCGGCATATAAACCTCCAACTTCAACCATTATTTAGTATTCTTATTGTTATGGATGTGTTACAATCATAGCCTTAGTTACAAATGTGTGTTACAACTTACAAGTGTGTATTCATGGCATCTTCTTTGTCATCAACTTCCTTTTACCTTCTCTTGGAAAGCTTGTCATGTCAGGTTCCATTCTTCAATTATTTGAGTTTTGTCAACTTTGGCCATGTACGTGAACCCACCAAAAATACGCAAAGAAATTAGAACAATTTTGAATTTGAATTTTGTATGAAGTTGCTACAGATGGTCAGTGGCATCCGCACTAAACAATTGGCTCTCAACAACTGCATTTTCATTCTGCCAATAAGACCTTGACCTGACTGTAGTCAACAATAGAAGAGTCGTTTTTATTATTCCAACGGTCCCCTATTATAGTGAAAGTATGGTATTAGACACAGAGATTAAAAACATACTCCCTCCGTCCCAATTTGAGTGATCCATTTGGGAACTTTCACGGTTTTTAAGAAAATTGAAAAATGTGAGATAAAAAGTAAGAAAGAGAATGATGGGATAAAAAGTATGAAAGAGAGTGTAAATGTATAGGTAAAAAAGTTTCTATTTTAGGAAATGGGAAGATCATTTTGGGACATCCAAAAAGGAAATGGGACACTCATAATGGGGCGGAGGGAGTATGAGATAGAGATATTAATACGAGTACAAGAAGAAAAAAATAAGAATGTCCATTTATATACACGTAAAATGTATTTTGAGAAATCCAAAAATGAAACGTTAGACCTTAGACATGATTCTACTAAAATTGGTACAAACCCAGATGGATGGCGATTTACCTTTGATAGACACAAGGCTTAAACACGTGGATACTGAAGTTAAAATAAAGCATTTGGAATCCCATTCCCCAAAAAGACATTTTTCTGTCTCATTTATAGTCTCCCTTCCTCACTCTCACTGTCTCAGTCTTTCACTCCAACCCAATTCCTCAATCCACCAAATTCAAACTTATAAACACCAAAAACAACAAGCAAAACACCACACGAGAAATTTTCAAACACCCACATCAAAACATGGCAACACTCCAACTTCTATCCATCTTCTCTTTCACCATATGCATCTTCATCATCAAAGCCAATTCAATCCTCAACCCTGAGCTCACTCTCCTACTCACTATCAAATCCTCCATTGATCCTCAAAACAAGGTCTTGTCATCATGGACTGAAGATTCTGACCCTTGTAGTGGTCTGTTTGAGGGTGTTACTTGTGATGGAAATGGACATGTTGTCAGCATTTCCTTGCAGGGAAAAGGGCTCTCTGGCCAGATTCCATCAGCTATTGCTGGCCTCACTAGCTTGTCTGGTCTCTACCTTCATTTCAATGAGCTGTCTGGACAGATACCTAAAGAGATTGGTAGCTTGCCAATGTTGTCTGATTTGTATTTGAATGTCAATAACTTGTCTGGAAATATTCCTCCTGAGATTGGCAACCTGTCTAGTCTTCAAGGTATGTTTTTTAATGCTGCCCTTGTGAAAAAGTTTTGATCTTTTTAATTTTGTAATGATAAGAATTTGAAACTTGCTGATTTTATGCACTGATTCGGGCCTAAGTGTCAACTTTGGTTTTCAGTTCTGCAGCTGTGTTATAACAAGCTGAGTGGAAGCTTACCATCACAACTAGGTTCTCTGAGTAAGCTCAGTGTTCTTGCACTGCAATCTAATCAGCTTATCGGTAGGATTCCTAATAGTTTGGGCGAGTTGAGAATGCTCGCAAGGCTAGATTTGAGCTCCAATAGACTCACTGGAAATGTTCCGCTGAAGCTGGCTGACTCTCCCATGCTTGAAGTTCTGGATGTCCAAAACAATAACCTCTCAGGTTTCGTCCCACCAGGTAACTGGGCACTGGCTTCAATTTTTTGGGTTTTAAGTTAGACTTTCTATGAGTTGGTTTGAGAGTGATATTAAAGTAGTCTGATTAGCTTAATGAGATGTGGAATGTGTTTGATGTGCTGATGTAGTTCTAAGAAGGCTTAATGGTGGATTTCGCTATGGAAATAATTCGGGCTTGTGCGGCACTGGGTTCATGGAAATGGTACCATGTACTATGAACTTCAACAAGCCAGAACCAACCAATCTAGCTAAGAAGAACATCCCCGAATCTGCAAACGTGCACTCAAATTGCAGCGGCAACCAGAGCTGCTCTGTACCGGCAAAAGCCCAGACCACTAGTTTTGCTATTTATGGAGTGGTTGGACTTATTGTTGTTGTTAGCATCAGTGGGCTTTTTATGTTTGTATCATGTCGCCGTAGGAAGCAAAAGATTGGGAGTACACTGGGTTCATCCGACTGCAGGCTTAGTACTGATCAAATTAAGGAAGTTCGCCGGAGGAGTGCCTCTCCTTTGATAAATCTCGAGTATTCCAACACCTGGGATCCAATGGCTAGAAGTCGAAATGAAAATGTTTTTTCTCATGACTATCTAGACAACTTCATGCTGAAATTAGAAGATGTTGAATTTGCGACTCATCATTTCTCTGAGGCAAACCTTTTGGGGAAAAGCAGCTTCTCTGCTGTTTACAAAGGCATTTTTAGGACCGGAGTGGTTGTAGCTGTGAAGTGCATTTCAAAGTCCAGTTGCAAAGCTGATGAAGGTGAGTTTTTGCGAGGATTGAAGATGCTTACCTTGTTAAGGCACGAAAACATTGTTAGGCTACGTGGATTTTGTTGCTCCAAGGGTAGGGGCGAATGTTTCATTGTATATGACTTTGTACCCAATGGTAGCTTGCTAAAGTATCTTGACTTAAAGGAAGGAAGCAAATCTGTTCTCGCTTGGGCCACCAGAGTTTCCATCATCCACGGCATTGCCAAAGGTCAGCGCATTTTCAAGCATCGCTTATCCATTTCTCTACTTGTCTGTCCCAAAAATTATATAAGTTAATTTTGCTGTCATTTCAGGTGTTAAATATTTACATGGGAACAAACCGGCAGTCGTGAATTGCAATATATCAGCTAATAAGGTTCTCCTAGACCAGCACTTCAATCCGCTACTGGCTGATACCGGGATTAACAAACTTCTTGCAGAAGACATAATATTCTCCTCTATGAAATCCAGTGCTGCAATGGGATACTTTGCCCCAGAGTATATGACAACGGGAAGGTTCACTGAGTACAGCGATGTATACGCATTTGGTATGATGATTTTTCAGATCATTTCAGGGAAGCGGAGAGTAAGCATGTCAATGCGTCAAGGTGCTGAAACGGGAAGATATGAAGATTTTGTGGATAAAAATCTTACAGGAATGTTTGATGAGGCGGAGGCAGCAAAGCTTGGTAATCTCGCTTTAATATGCACCCATGAGCTGCCGCACCAAAGACCGAGTATTTCCAATGTGGTCCGGCAGCTGACTGAGTTAGTTAGCAAGTCATGAATGTCAATGATGATGCTAATGCTCAGTTGCTCGACACTAATTCATGTTTCAAATTTATATTTTTGAGTATTTTAAGGTGGATGTGCCTTCTTTATCGTACTAGTTGTATGATTTTACACTTAGTGAAATTAACACTACACAAGTGTGCTCTACTCAAAAATCAAGACGGATAGAATGTGATGCGTCTTCCTTTGGCTGTTACATATTCCTCATCTCAAGCTCATGAGTTTTTATATACATGACATTATGCGAGTAAGCATTGAAATCCTATCAACTCCGCTTATACACATTTCATGTGGATATTTCTTCCTTGGAGCCCAAAGACAGCAAGATGGTTGGGTGTTCCAAAAAGTGAAAGTAAACGTGTTTTTTATAGTTACAAATAAGGAATCTAAAATCTAAGAACACAATCCTAATAATCTAGGACAACAATTCAGGTAGCTTAAAGACAGATTATCTCCTAAAGTTTTCCTTGATATCCAATCTGGAAGAGCATTAGCCTCTCGTCTAATTACGATAACGTTCCATTAATCATTGGCTGCTAACATTGATAAACTTTGGGAATACCAATCTACCAAAACATCACTTTTGTGTTTAAACAAATGTACACATTCAATCACTTTAACACAATCCATTTCAAACGGAACTTTCTCTAAATTTAACTTCTCAGCTGTTTGTAATCCCAAAGATCAGTTGAACCCTCAGCATCAAAGGGCCTTGTAACTTAGTTCATTATTTACATCCGCACACAAATCAGTACTCTTCAAAACTCCTTACTATGCAACCAACTCTCGCTTTTTTAGTGATACTGCATTAACATGCATCAACATTAACTTTGTACGATTGAAATGGCGGAGGAATCCACTTAAGAGAATTTGCTTGATTACAAACTAAAAACAATGAAGTAACATTACTTTGTTTATAAGCCTATAGAATAGTCTTTGTCTTCAAACATGCATTCCGAGGAGTTGAGGGATGCTTCTGGTGCCAAACTTTATTCCTATTAAACCACACAAACCATGCAAACGCCAAGAATTCAGTAAACAATTCAATAGGCAATTGTTGAAACCATGCGTATAACCAATCAACAAGACAAGTTTAGCCCAGCGTGAAATACATTCGTACCTAAGTAAATCATTCTGAATTTGCCCATCTGTGTCCTGCTTCACTTTAAAGAACAAAATACTGTCATCAACAAAGAGAAGGTGAGTAAAGGTTGGAGCCATCCTGCACACTCTTAATTCTCTAATGCAATTCAATCGACATAACTCCTTCGGTTGATAACCCATCCATTCTGAACAAATAATAAGCAAGTAAGGAGAAATAGTGTCTCCTTGTCTTAAGCCTCTCTTAGGAATAACTGAATCGTACAACTGGCCATTAATACGTATTTTATATGAAACATATTTGGTAAGCAGCATAATCTTACAAATCCATTTCTCACTAAAACCCATATTAAGCATTATGTTTTCTAAGAAAGGTCACTCCATCCTATCATATGCCTTAGACACATCCAAATTAAGCAGTGCATAGCTTGCATAATGATGAGGAGTAATTTTAGTAAAATAAGTTAATTCGTGTGCAATTAAAAATTTATCAGAAATTATTCTCCCTTTCACAAAAGCGGATTACTCAAGAGATATAATTTCTGATTGCTCATAAACAAATTCACCTCTATCATTCTGCAGTTGAGTAATGATACTACATTTGAGCCCGGCTGACGCTTTAGCACGAAAAACTTCGTATTACGATCACCTTCAAGCAGCCAACAATCTCTGGATCGCTACTTCCGTAAAACTTCTTCTCTATAAACCCATTCATCTAATTCATCAACCAATACTTTCTCCTGTAAGTCAACGGTAACAGTATTGATCTTAGATCGACAGTTACTTATTTCAGCTTTTAAAGTTTTTATATGTTGTTAAACATGACCAAATTCAGATCGATTCCATTGTTGCAAACGGGATCCCAATGATATCAATTTATCTGCAAACTGAACACCTTCCTTCTCACTAACGTGATTCCACATATTTGCAACCATGTTTTGAAAATCAGATTTATGTACCCATACAACTTCAAATTTAAAACCCTTAGACGGTTGAGTTTGTTTCGGATTCAAAGACATTAAAATAGGATAGTGGTCAGAAATATACGAAAATAAATGACTGACCATTATTTTCCAAAAGATTTCTTTAAATGAATAGTTAACTAGGAATATATCCAATCTCGCTCTAAACTCACTACTTCCCTTACGATGATTTGAATAAGTAAATCGCCTTCTTTAGAAATCAAAATCATAAAGATTACAATTCGCAGCTGCATTTCTGAACATTAATATATTTGTTGACCTCATCCCAATTAAAGACTTCATTAAAATCCCCATTACAACCCAAGGTAAAGAGGTCATACAAGATATAAAGAGGTCATACAAGATATAAAGAGGTCATACAAGATATCCTATTCAGAAAGTTCCAACTTTGATATCTCTTATGCATTATGGGAAAAATAACGTAAGAAATCTCTTAATATTATCGTCTAATTCAACAACACAGTTGATATGAAACATTGAAAAATGTGTTATCGTAAGATTGATACCTCATCTCCCCAACAAGATCCGTCCACCAGAATACCTTTTACTTTTCACACAAAAACATCCGTAAAATTCAACTTGACAATGAGTTTCCTCTGCTCCAAGATGGTTGATTCTTGTTTCCAATAAACCAACCAAATGAGGATTGCAAGACGATATCACATTTGCAAGGCTACCAACTGATTGTTGATTCCCCAATCCACGACAGTTCCAGCATAGTAGATTCATTGCATTCGGTGAGGTTGATCGTGTGGACAGTCAGGTTCTTCATCAGAATACCATTGTGCTCTGCTCACTTGACCTCTACTATAGTATGTAGGTTTACACTTTCCATAGAATTGGACTAGTGGAAATGATGAAGAACTTGATTCTTGACTTGATGAATGTAATTCACGATTGGAAGGGGCTACATCTCTAATATCCTCAATTCGAATACCTGATAGTCGTCGTTGATTTTGTTGTACTGCACAGTGATGAATTTGTATTGCATCTTGATGAACCTTCGCAACTTGCTCCTCTATTTGCTGGGTCGGTAGAGCTACCTGAAGATCCCAATCAGAAGTGCGGCGGTGCATATAGGCGCCCAAATGTTGGACAAACAATATTCTTTCCTTTTTCAGAAACCCTATTACTTTGATGACGATCAGTTGATTGCATATTCCATGAAGTTTTACACTTCTTGATTGAAATATTAGAAGCCCAATAAAAGACCGACCTTTGTCATCAAGAATTGGAACTCGTTGCCCCGGAAGCCCAAAACAATTTGAACCCAACACTACATCCCTAATATTACCACTAACAAATTGGTTTTGTTCATCTAAATCTACACGAGTCAGCATATGTGAGTGGAAAGATTGTTGCATGGGTTCCACTTGTCCCATTAAATGTTCATTCAATGCATATGAAATGAGGGTAGGTACTAAAGAATGATCATCTAGCTGTGACATATACACTAAACATCCACGTGTCAAAGTAGTATTATAAGCAACATCAGCAGCTGACATCACCTGAAAACCTCCCTCAGCTTGTACTGGCAACTATTCTGATCCGTGGACTTGAATTAAATCTATATCTCGATTTCTTTAACTCCTCTTTAGAAAACTGACATTTTGCTAATTAGTGAGTGACAGCCACATATAATGCACATTTTCGGTAAACGTTCATATTTGATCTCAATAATTACTAAGTATTTTGAAAGTAGGAATTTGGTATTTGGCAGAAGTTAACTTAGAATGACAAGACAGCAGGCGTGCACAAACGAGTAAAAGATAAAAGAACTTCCTTAGGCTTGAGACTCAAAACTAGAGAGATGATAGAGAGTTTTTTGGAGTTTAGAAAGTAAACGTGTTCAAAGTGTGCTTCCTTAAAGATCCATTTATATTTTTCCAATTAGAATGTAATTATTTGATCATATGAATGTGTATTTGCGCACTTATTAAGTTGTGAATAGTGCTGGCGCAATATATTTTTGTATATGCATTTAGAGAAATGGTGGTGTGACATGCACCGGGCCTCGATATGCCCAAAAAAACCAAAATGTCCTCGAGTTTGGAGAAAGACAAATAGTAACAGTGGGGGGTATTTTATTTAGGAGAAATGACCAAAAAGTGGAGGCCTTGTGCATTAGTGACGAAAATTGGGGCATTTTGGTCTTTTTGGGGCTGTCACGTTGGATAATTTATATTAACTCTAGGTGCGTACATGACAACTTTAAGGCATTTGTACAAGTAAAATTCTCATCCAGGAAATAGAATGAACACTACAAATTTTGCCAAAATTTCCGGGCCACATTTAAGTTGCTGGAAATATTTATGGCACATTTTCACAATCATTCCATCAGTTTCTGACACCTCTCACTCAATATAAAAACAATAATTCATATCGTTACTATTTCGGCACATTTAATCCGGCTCCATTTGGTAAATTATTTCCGGCGCACACAGTAGGTGGAAATGTAATGGAAGTTTTTGGCATGTTTCCACCAACATTCCATTAGTTTCTAACAGATTTCGTTCAATATACCAATAATACAGTGTATCGTTACTCTTCCGGCGCATTTTCATCCATTATTAGATGGAACCTATTTCTAAAAAGTATTTTCATGATGGAAATGCATCGGAAATTCATTATATTTCCATTACATCTCCATTAAAATTTGAGTTATTTATAAAATGTAATGGAAACGAGATGGAAACGTAATGGAAACTAATTATTTGTATGTCTGTAGAAATCACATTAAAGCTTGTTCTGATGGAAATGTACCGGAAAGGTGGTGGAAATGTGATGGAAACATAATGGAAAGATACTATTCATATGTCAGCAAAAATGACAATAAAGTTTTCTTGTGATGCAAATGTATTTTGAAAGGTGATGCAAATGTAATGAAAATTTACTTGCCGATAAACAAAGTTTGCATCTCTCAAGCCATATATCCGTGACATTTCATGATTCACGTTCATTATATATAAGCCTAAGGTGTAGATCATATAGATAGGAATACAATTCCATGATCCACAGAATTTTATGTTCATTAAATATTTGTCCGTGATTGTTTTCGAAGATTGACACATTTCACTTGCTATGTGATTGTTTCCGAAAAATGAAGTGCAAGAGAACAAAGGTATTACATAAAGTTTCTTTGTAATTTTTTAATAGATTTTTAATATTCGATTTCAAAGTATATGTATATAAATCTTAACATTAGGATTCATGAATGACTTCGTTGTACAACATCAATGGATGTATAATCAACGTGTATCGAGACGGTCGTACAATTCTGAAGAAATATTATTGGTAGTCTGTAGTTTTATTGAGACTGCAATTGGGAGAGGTTACTTATTTGATGGGAGTTTAATGCTTTGTTCGTACAATAGTTGCAAAAACAAAAAATTTATTGATGTCGCTACTGTAGAAAATCATTTGTACACAAATGGTTTTGTCAACAATTACTACAGCAAGAGCTTACATGAGGAAGAGCGAAGAGCTTCTACACGAGACACATAGAATTTCTTCGGAAAGAAATGAATTGCAAACCCTATCGATACCCATACTGTTGGAGACATTAACAATAACGAGTACATCAGTTACTTTCAAAATATGGTATATGATATTGCTGGCTCAAGTGGCGGTGCAATGAGAATTGGACAAATACCTTACATTTCGAATGAAAATGCTACTAATTTCTATAATTTGTTCAAATTGAGAATGGAACCAGCGTTCGAGGGGCGTATGTCAGAGATTGAATTATCTATTTCAATGAAATTGTTGCAGACAAAAAATGATTATAATATTTCGTAGGGCGCATATGATTCTATATGCAGAATGACAAGAAATCTCGTAGACAAACCTAGTAAAGTTCCTTCATCATTCAGGCGGACGAAGCGGCTAATACAAGATCTAGGAATGAGAGTCACGCACAATGATATATGTAAAAGAGAATGCATGATTTACTATAAGAACAATGAATATTTGAGAGAATATAGAGTTTTCGGAGATCCCGATATAAGGACATTCAACGTCAAGCAAGTTCCAGTCATTATAAACCAAAAGTCATTCCTCAAATGTTTTATTTACCAATAATCCCAAGATTACAAAGATTGTTTTAGAATGAAAGCACGTCTACCAATATGTCTTGGAATGCAACAAGGAATCCCGAAGAAAATTCTATGACTCATCCGGCTGATGGACAATCGTGGAAACACTTTGACTATTATTATCATAATTTTCCGCTAATCCTCGTAATGTGTGATTGGGTTTATGTTCGGATGGTTTCACTCTATTTGGGGTTCTTCTATTCCAAACTCATGTTGGCCAGTAATGCTAACACCTTATAATCTTCCCCCTTGGATGTGCATGAAAACACGCTTTATGTGGTTAACAATTGTTATACCCAATCCACCAAATCTTATGAAAAGAATTGATATTTATTTGAAACAACTCGTTGATGATTTATTGACTCTTTGGCACCACAGAGTGAACACCTATGATATGCATTCAAAACTAAATTTTGAAACGCGAGCGTCTTTAATGTGGACAATTTCTTTTTTCCTCGAGTATGGAATGTTATCTAGATGGTCTATAGCCGGACGACTCGAATGTCCACTCTGTATGGAATATACCAAATATTTTTGGTTGGTCAGTGGCAAGAAACATTCATATTTTGATTGTCATAGGAAATTTCTACCTCCAGATCATGCATATCAAAATTAAATGTTTACCAAAGGTAAGTATCAGAATCCTATTTCCCCATGTAGTGGTCACGATGTTTTCAAAGGGTTGCCAACTTGCCTTTTATTTGGGATCAATTGCCTAAAGATAAATTGAATGGTTTTGGAATCTAACAAAACTGGACTAAAGGCAGCGAATTGTCGTCATCTTGGTAATTGGCGCAAAATTTTCTATATAATCCACACCCTAGAGTTGAGTGTAACCTTTTGCGACTAAACACGCTTTGTACCGCTCAATCTGTCCATCAGAGCGCAATTTGATTTTAAATACCCATCCATAGTCTACTACTGATTCATCAGTGGGAAGAGGTTTATGGTTAAGATCATGTGAGATATGTTATATATGTGAAATTTAGATCCCTTATGAATGTATCCTCCTTTGAAGCAACCATAAGATCATGTGAAATTTAGATCCCTTATGAATGTATCCTCCTTTGAAGCAACCATAAGATCATGTGAAATTTAGATCCCTTATCCGTGGCTTCAATCAAAGGTTGGCCCTTTTCCAACTCGATTTTACTAATGTGTTTCTTCATGGAACATTGGATGAGGAATTTTATATGCGCTTACCTCCGGGATTTAGGCCACTGAAAAATCTCAAGGCCATGTATATAAACTTTTGAGGAGCATTTATGATCTCAAACAAGCGTCGCGCCAATAATTTTCAAAGTTTACTAATGAGCTGTTTGAGTATGGTTTTCTTCAAAGTAAGAATGATTACTCTTTGTTCTGTTTGTGCCAAGGTTTAGGATCTTGTGCTGCGTACAGCACATTACAGCCAAATGTAAAATGACATAGTTTTGATTTATTAAATATCAAAACTACGTCGTTTTGAAAAGAGTTCAGAAATTTTAATTTTGGGTTATAGTAAAATGCATAGTTTTGAGTTAATTTTAAACAAAACTACGTCGTTTTATCAATTAAATTTAAATTTTAAATTTCAAGTTTTGACTATATAAGGATGTAGGCTGTACGGGATCCAGATCCGTTGGTAGACATCAATGATGTTGTTCTTACAGGGTCTTGAGTTCCTCTAATTGGTTTAGTTAAGTTTTTTTATCCACAAAAGTATTTTAAAATCAAAGATTTGGGCACTCTGAAATATTTTTTGTTTTAGAGGTTACTCATAATTCAGTGGTATCTTTCTTCACCAATAAAAATATGCGTTGTAAATCCTTTTTGATCATGGACTAGTTTATTTGCAAAGCAGTCAAAACGCTAGCATCTCCACAACAACCTTATTATCGGACCTCTTGGTGTATAGAAGACTTGTTGGTCGTTTGATTTACTTGACTATACCTCAGCCAGATTCACACACATTCCGTGCATACATCAAGTCAGTTTATGCATGGTCCCAATGAAGATCTCCTTCATGCAACTCTTCGTGTTCTACGTACGGTATGTCAAACAGGCTCCTGCGCAAGGACTTCGCTTTTCTTTCTTTACTCTTTGGGCTTTATTGCGATGCAAACTAGACATCATGCCCTTTTATCCGTCGATCTATCTTTGACTTTTGTGTTCTTCTGTGAAATTCTTTAATAAATTGGAAAACTAAGAAACATGCAATTGTTTCCGACTCTGACCGGTAAAAGGGCTCTCATCAGGGTTAGTTCAGTTGGTAAGAGTTGGAGTCAAAAGGGCCACCACTAGAGCCAACCCGGGTTCGATTCCTGAAGGGCAGGATAGGGGTTCTGCGGGGTAGGATAGAGGGGAATAATTTAATTGGCTTGAGAATGGGGATATTGTCCGTTCTTTGACCAATTTATAAAAAAAACTTTGTGCATCTTCCTGTGCTAATTTCAACCTATGAGCAGCTTGCCGGTCTCTCTACTAAACCCTTTGCTTCAGATCAATTTACTTATCTATTGTTCAAACTTTGTCGAATTTCATCCACTCTCTAGTTTAAGGGGTATCAAAAATGAAGGGATATGAGATCAACAATGGCACCAGAGAAGACATCAACATTGGCGGGTGATTCCTTTATTTTAAACTGTTATATCGTTTTGATCATTGCATGGAGTTAGTTGTATATAGTTAATGTTATGGGTGTCAAATGTAATAATTATATTTGTATATGATGCAGCAGGAAAAAGTTTTAAAAGGACGAGTAATTTTTTGTGGAACGGAACGACTTCATTTCAATCGTTAATTTATATTAATTCAACGGTTAAGATTGATAACCGTCAATCCTCAACCATCGCATGTTTTTGCTAAATCAATACCAAAATACTTGAAAACTACTTTTGACCTCAACCGTTAGATCAATAAATCCAATGATTGAGATGATGTCTCTACTCTCGCATTAATTAATTGTCCTTCTAAAACCTAACAAATCATCTCAACACATTTGATCGAAGATTTAAGTCGATGCTTAATTCACTTAAGAAAAATTATTCCATAAAATTTTGCATCAAGGAAAGAAATTTTTTGACAATTAAACTAAATAAAATCACATAAATTTCTAGTGGCACCATTACTTTCGTGAATGCCGTGCCGCGTGCGACTACCACTAGTACCACGTCGGACGACTTCTCATCAACACCTTTTTTAACCAAATCCACCATAAAGATAGGTCAGATGATGCCATCTCTCTTGTTGGGATGTCAATCTAGCGTAAAAAAGCAGTATCTATATTCATAAAGCCTAGAGCGTGGAAGAAAGATACGAATTGATGAATGCACAAACGTTTGTTATCTAAAATCTTATACACGGAAGAGCTAAAAGTATTGCTAATATCTTTCTATATATAAAAGGAGAACGGTTCTATTAACAGTGAGGAGATCATGTGAGACATATGATATATATGTAAGACAGGAGATAAAATCTGAGTCCTTGATTTTAATAAATCGACGGTTAAGATTAAAGTTGAGTTTTAATTAAACTAAGCGGTTGGATTTGCGAAAAACACGGGGCGGTTGGATTTGACTGTTATTTTACGTTAAATCTCAACAGTTACCGTTAAATCTCAACCGTTAGATTATAATTAATGAACGATCGAGATTATGTCTTACCGTCTTACGAAAAGTTAATCGTCCTTTTATATGTTATTCTATTTTAAAAATATATTTACAAAAGAATTTACTAATATTATTTTAGTATTTATACTATTAATAAACAAGTCTTATTAGCAGTTTTTTTTCTTGAAGGCAACTTTTTTGTTTTCCATGATACACTCCATTATTTTAATATTTATTTAGGTTAAGATCAAGAGATACTGTGGATATATTTTTGTAACATCAAAGACACAATCAAAACCGTCGATTGGATTAATTTAACAATTGATAATAAAATAGATTTTTAATTAAAATGGACGGTTGAATTTATAAAAATACACAGTCGATTGAATGTGGTGGTTATTTTTTAATTAAATATAAACCGTTGGATTATTAATAATCAACAATGGATATTATATCTAACTGTCTTACCAAAAGTTACATATCATTCTTAAACTTTATTCTATTTACTTATACACAATTTGATGTTAATTACCGGATACATAATGTGCATTCACCACGAGTATTTATATAATATTATACATCAAAAAGTAAGAAACACGAAAAAGTATAATTCTAAAGAGACTTATCAACGTCCATGTTCCAGCAACCAAAACTAGACATTTTTGAAATCCCAAAGCTACCCATTCGTGTATGTAACACGAAATGTCTTATGAGTGTGAAACCAACAACAATACCAGGAACAGCATATATACGTGTACGCTCACCGGTCCATCTGGTCAGACAGGCTCAACCTCGGTTCAAAAACTTCCTAGGAAATTTCGCATTAGCAAATGATTTTGTAATCTTGATGACAAGCCCTGGAAACACATCATCATGATCTTGTACGTGTGGATTATGGTCGAGGATGAATGGGTCGCCACACCGTTCGCTGATGGAGTTTAGCGTCTCGCCTTCCCCGACAACGTAAACCTCCTGGCACGGACGGTCGGATCGACCAGCGAAGCCGTCTACTATGACATAACATGAACTGAAAACTAAAAGTGAAACTAGTAGAGCTGCGGACAAGCATCCAGATGAAGAACCCATTAAGCTAAATTGACGATCGAGCTCGAGCTAAGATGATTTTGGTTTGGGGTTTTAAATAGATGAATGAAATTGAACTTAAGTGGGACGGTTTGTATATATAATGTCTAACGGGATACAGACTTTGGTGGGACGGTTGAGCTACAAATAAAATAACAAGGTAAAGAACCGAACCAAAGTTTGAAAAAACCGGGTCGGTTGGGTCGTGATCTAATGAATTCAGATTCCGTGCAGTTAACTGTCAAAACAACGATTTAAAATTATATGATTATGATCTCTTTTATTATTGTCTTTGTCAAAATGAAGTAATGTGCAAATTGTTATTCGTAACATTGAATCTCATTCCCTTGTCTAAACGCAATGAACCGAGTCTTTGAATCTGTATGGGCGAACCGTATGATACGGAACCGTAGGGAGTTTTGTGGAGAAGGGGGGATGTTGTGTTGATTAGGTGTAAAACAGGGTGTGGGTCAATGTCTTAATTTAGATTTCTTGTGAATTGGTAAGGACAAGTGGAGTAGATTGAACGGTATGAAGGTGGTGAGTTTGTTGACGTCTATTTCTTTCTTACTTATTATGAAATAAAGGTAAACATTGACCGTTTTGTGAAGGAACTTTCGGTTGATTTCAAGCTTCCTTTTATAGTCAGGGACATGATCCTGCGGAAATATGTTGTCTTTATTTGACAATACCATATTACACTGTCGGAAGACATTATGATTCCCTATTATTTTTAAGCTTGTAGTATAATAATTCATATCTTTTCTTTGTGCTGCGGATTGAATGGTCTAACTTTTGTTACAAGTTTGGTTACGGAAAAAACGTTCAAAGTCACCAACGCATGAAGAAATATTATACGTAAAAGGATGTTTTGGTACTTACCAGTTAGGACCAACCTTTAAAGATATACATGAGTATAAATTATAAAGTGATCATGGTGATTTATTAATAGTTTCGTCGACAAATATGATTTATTGACTTATTGAAATAAGTTTAAACATGTAAATTAGTGGTTTTTTACATCTGATCAAGAACTCTATTTTTTTGATGGTCATGGATCAAGAACTTTTTAAGCTTACAATTTTGTTTGCTTGAGTAGCAAGCTGATTTGAATTGGAAAATTGTTACCTTAAAAGAATATCAAAGTTTTTTGGTGTTGAATAATAAGGAATGTCAGTTGATAAGTAGGTAACAATTACCTTCTTACAATATGCACTTGTCAATAGTAGGTCTCGTAAACATTTCGGAAGCGATTTCAAATTCAGATCTGATGAAAATGTATCAGATTCCAACAGAATATTCAGATCTGGAACGAAAATTCATATCCCAACTGAGAGAAAAGAATCAGATTTTCTCTTTTCTATCTAATCAGAGTTGAAATTGGCTCTTGATACCATGTTAAAGTCAAACAAGAGAAACAAAAGCAGCTAGAGAACTAGAATCTTCAGTCTAGTTGAAAGTTTTACCATAGGTAAGAAAATCAAGATTTTATTCCGCGCAAAATTCAAAGAAACTTAAAAATCTAATACGAGCTAGGATCGAATCCCAGGATCAATAAGACAAGGAGCTCATGTCTTATTCCTGTAGTAAACATACAGAGTAAAATAATAAAGTAACTTTCGTATTCAGTGTTGCACAAAACTAGAGGAAATTGAGCCAATAGCTTATAAAGATGATAAAAGGTCTAAAGAACTTGAAAGCTGGCTGAAAGAAATGGAAGAATTAAATCAAAATGTGCTAAAGAACTAGACTTGGGAAATATTGATAGGCCTGAGAATAAGAAGTTGGCAGGAATTAAGTGATGAAATGAAACTCGGTGCCATAAAATGTCATGGGGATTTGAAGATTCACTTTGAGAGTATAACTCTGCAAACATCTAACACAACAGTTATTTTAGGCAAGCACGATAACATAATGCTTCAATACTCCGACACTTCTTGGCGGACAAAGAATTTGCCAGAAGGAGCTCCTTTAGGAAGCAAGGCCAATGACACAACACTTGCTGCCCCGTCCTCCACGCTTAATATTCCAGTGTTGAAGTTTATATCTGTTTTGACATATCCAGGACAGACGCTGTTAATGCAAACATTTGGATACTTCTTTGCAAGAATTCTTGTATAGGCATTTAAAGCTGCTTTTGATGTAGTGTATGCGCCCATGTGTTGAGGCCAACCCTTGGATTCTAAAGCTCCTTCCTTTAGATCGTTAAGGAACTCTTCTACCAACTCATCCAATTTGTCTTCACTTAGTTTTTCTACATCGTTCAAGATTCCTCTGATCCCTTCGCTTGGTATGTTCTGAAAAAAACCCAACAAATGAAAACAACATGAGCATCACGTGAAAAAGTAACAAAGCCTGTTCTTTATTGAGGAAAAAGGTTTATTGCACCTTCAATTTACCCATGCTGGAAGACACATTAACAATGATAGGATGGTCTGACAACTGGAGCAACGGAAGAAGTGCTTCTGTAACCCTTTTGACTCCATAATAATTGGTCTGCAAACATTCCACAGCAGCTTTATATGTTTCAGATGTTATTTTACTCCAATCAATCTTGGCAGCTCCTCCAGGCTGAAAGAACATAAAAATCGGATTACATAACACCACTAAAACTCTACAAAATGAATACAACTTACTAGGATGTAATAAAATATACACACGCGTTAAAGTATAAAATCAAGACCAAGGAAGGACTAACCTGATGAGCAACATGCGCTACAGCCTTGAACGCCTCAACATCAACCTCAACTCCACCAATTCCCGCATTGTTCACCTAAATACTCATACAGTGAATACGTGACCAATCCAAAACCATTAAAATAAAGACGAGCAATTTAATAAGAAGAGAAAGCGGCATACCAAGATATCAAGCTTCCTGAATTTTGATTTAACAAACTCAGCCAAAGCAGCTATACTATCAGGGTTTGTAACATCAAGCTGATGAAAAAACACATAATCAGAAAAGCCATCAGCTTTAAGCTTATCCACAGCTTCAAGTCCTCGCTTTTCATCTCTAGCTGTCAACACAACCACCACTTGTTTTGATGCCAACTGCCGGACAACCTCAAACCCAATCCCCTTATTAGCACCAGTCACAACTGCATACCTGAAAATAAATCATACAACAAATTCAGAACTTATTCGAAATGGTAAGGAAACCCTAATATCATTTTACCTCGCAGATTCCGCCATACTGATCTGAAACTACTCCTTAATTTTGCTGGGTTTTGTAATCAAAAGCAACTCTGTTGATATCGAACACTCGGAGACTTGTAGAAACTACTTGTCGTAGAGATGGTACACGTAAATGATGTCCCATTCGAAGAAGAGATTACGGCATGTCTGTTTCTTAATCGACGTGGAAGCTGAATAGCCTCAACATTATTGCATCTTCTTAATCGACATCTTCTAGATGTCGTTATGACATGTTTTTTGTAAACTCTTAACCAAAACAAGCAGCATTAAATCTCTTTGTGTAACGGGTTTACATTATGAAGGCATGAATTGCTTTGATAGTGTCCTAAACTTATGATTTTTTAAAATTATTACTAATTCATCGCTCAAGGAACAGACAAATTACATACTCAAGACGGATATGTAGTCAGGAGGGTTTGAATCACCGACCTTTGAGACCAGAGACATTTTATTGGTGCACATATGTGGAATCCTATAAGGATTAAGATCCAGTGCAGTGAAAGCTATATAATGCGAGCCAAAACTACGTAGACATAGTTTTAGTAAAGGGTTCACTCAAAACTACGTAGGGTTATAGTAAAAAACTTCAAAACGACGTCGTTTTTACCCTCGCAGCAAATAGCTGCGCATTACCGGATCCGGGTCCTAGTTTGCAGTTACCCATGAATTTTTGCAAATTCAACAACTTAATTAGTTAAAAACTAACTTTAATCTCAACTATTTTAATTTTACATTCTTTGACTATTATATTTTAATCACAAAATTCTATATTTTAATTTTGTGAAAAAAGTTGAAATTCTTAAACAAAACAACCTATTTTTGTGTTAGGAGAGAGTTAACAATTTAGTTTTGTAGAAGCCCTATTTAATGGAACGTCGTTTATGATGCCCGGACAATTCCAAACATGATGGACTTGGGTGGATTGACGGTTCTAGAAAGTTGTTGCTCTCAAAACAAGTCTTTCAATCAATCTGTGGAAAATCAATGAACTCAATTTTCTTGTTTATTAATGTCTGAATATGGACGAGCAAGTTTAGAGGAAACAATATACCAAAAAAATGCAAAATGCTGAAAATTTTGCAGCTGAACGTCTTCTTGAAAGCCTTAAGATAAGCTCTAAACGCTACGCATCGGAGATTTCGAATCGAGTGGAAACCTCCATGTATACATGGAGACGCAAAGCCTGTAAAAGCCATTCAATGTCAACATGGGACATGGTGGAAATAAGATGTCTGAAAATGAAAAAACGATAAAAATCATATGCAAGCTAAAAGAGCAGAGAGTTTACTTTTCAGGTTGAAGCGCAGCTGCGCAGGTACTCTGGATTATTACAGACAAGTCTGGAAACATGCAAAATACAATGCAATCAACTAAACTTTTATTTACAAATATGATAAATATATCACAGATCCAAAGGGAAAATTTCCGTAACTAGAAACTTATTATATATTGATGTTTGTCACTGGATGTAATTCAAGAAAGTTACTCGAGAGTATTGGAATGCTTAGCGTACAACATTGTTGCCTGAATGGAGGATGTACTTGACAAGGCAATGAGTTTATAGAATACCAAACAGAAAAGAAAATGTAAAAAGCTTAGAGGATGCACTGAGCTTACCAAATTTTCTGGAGAAATAAATTTTGAGGGCAAGGTTGAGAAATACAATTAAAAAGAAATGTTCCGTATCGTCTAGGAGGAGTGAATATGTCTGACGTCTATGTAGAAATGGAGTCATGACTCACATCCATATATGAGCTAAAAAGCTGGTTTCCAGATGACGAGCTCTTGCATAAACCATCCAAAAAATGACTCAAAACTAAAGAATGTCAGTAGACGAATTGTCATATATTGGATCATGAACCATGAACTGTAAGTCGATTTTTGGGTCTAACTGGAGATTGGTGTATTATGTACTTGTAATTTATTATGATATCGGAACGAACCGACTTTTATCTCCTACAATTTATCAAAAACTTCACCAGAACTTTCTTCAAATTAGTAAGTTAAGTGGTACTTGTCTTAGTCCTTGCATACATTCAGCTAACTGTTATCTCCTAGAAATCAAACATTCTAATAATCAAACATTTGGAGAGTAGTCCAAATTCAGTGTACCACCAGTATCACAAATTAGAAATTAATATGGAGTGACTAAGAAAGCATTGTATTAAGATGAAGATTCAAAAGACATGGAGAAAGCTATTGAATACACACCAAATGCGAGTCTGATAATTACACGTGACCCAAATCAGATGAATAATGCATTAGCCATTTTGCTAACTAATTATTACTAAGATTCACCTTTACTTGACCTTCAAACTTATTCTTGTACTTTGGTCAAACTGGTCACAAATGAATACGCACCAGCAACTGCTGTCTTTGCATGTAAACTGATGCTCTTCTGTAACACAAACAAGAAATATGTAAGCTATCAGATTAGTACAAATCGAACTATTCAGCCAAATATTGATGGTATACAAATTTAATGGTATTTTTTGAAGTTGGGAAGCAGTTACATACCCGAAAATTGATTTACTAAAAACAGCTCCTCTGGCAGTTGCAATCTACAGTTAACTGGTGCTTACAGGACAGTCACCAACTGAAGCTGATATATTCAAAGTGCATGTTATCTGTTGACCGGGATGAGCAAATACTCGCAACATCACTCAACATACTTTTTGGACCGCAAGCTAGGACTCCAATACTTGATCCCATGCACTCATTCAAAATCTCTGAAAGAAAAACCATTTTACTTTGCAACATCTGTTACATCAACATTTGTAAAATCACAGGTGAATTGAACTGATACAACAAAGTAGAGTTTTAAGTAAGACTTACTTCTTAAATCCGGTCTACCTCCATAGTGCACAACTATGACCTCCCCAAGATTTGTATGCAGTAGGCTTCCTAGTTCTGCATCACTAGGAGTAGAGCTAGTTGTGGAATTAGGAGTGTGTACCGTGTTGTTCACCTGGTTCGCATCCTTTGCATTCTGTCTTTTGCACTTTATAAATGCAACACTAGCTGCAAGAGCAATGCTCAGGCAGAAACTCAAAATATAGATGAGGGTCTTGAAAGTTCGGGGGTATATTTTGTCAGTGTTTTTGTCAATTGGGTGGATGAAGTAATTGGTAATGAATCCGATGAAGATCAAGGAAATGGAAAAAGAGGATGAGATAACCATTCCGAGGCAGAGGCTGCTATTTGATCCCAAGTTTGTGAAACGTATGAATCTGAGTTCTTCGATTTGAACCATACTGTTGATATTGCGTCTGACTTTTCATTTGAAGGCTCTTGCTCCCTTGTTACGTATGCTTCAATTTGAATGTCAATGTTGGATAAGGTGGTGGACGAAGGGACTGATAGAGGTAGCAAAAGATCGAGCATCGTCAGGTCTAAAGAGCTTTTGAATGCGCATATTAGGACAACCTTTGGCATATTTTGCCCATTTGAACTTGCATCAATGAGGCCTCGAATGATTGATATGAATGGAGTGATTCCACTGCCTCCGCTAATCAGCACGAGTGTGTCATACCTGTTGAGCAGAAAACATTTAGGCACTCCTATGTTTCAAACTTTAAATCACGAATTTCTTTAGGATTTTTCAAAATATAAATCTGACAATATTTACATATCATAACAAAGAGAAAGAACCTCAAGAAATGTGTTGATGCAGGTCCGTATGGTCCTTCAATAGAGACAGGGAGATGGTCGACTGAAGAATGGGCTGAGAGCAGCTGGTACAGCTTTAGAGACCAATTTCCTTCACTCTTAATCAGCACACTAATATTATCAGGCTCCAAATCGCTGTTGGAACAGACCGTGAACGGATGCCATTGCAGATTTGAAATGCTTGGTACATTAATAAACATATGGCTTGTTGGCGGATACTTCAACCCTGGTCATAAATAAGCATATTAAAACTAGCAAGAACTTTGCCATGTCTCCAAAATGATATGGTCACTCAGCTTCTTACCTGGGCTTTTGGCGAAGTTGAGCTCAACAGCTTTACATGGCAAAACTCTGGCTGAAACTAATTTAACCTGTTGCTGGGACTGTAGAAATCTCAAATAGCGGTCTATAACAAAGAGATAAAATCCCGGCAGCATCATGCACGCAAAATTGATTCCAACATGGAGCATGAAGAACACGATAAATATAATGTAGAGATAATGTGTGTATAAAAAGAGCTCAAATATCTGTTGTCGAATCCTAGGCAAGGTTGTGACCCACATAAGAATTCCCGCAAGTAGAGCAATCTCTCCTGCCAAATTTGAAGTCTTAAACATGTCCCATTTCAACATCTAGAAGAGATGAATAAAAATGAGATCAATGTTTAGTATCAACAAATGCAACATTAAACAATGAATAATACACGTAAAAATAAGTAGTGAATCCAACCAAGTACCTACCTGGATCAAGTCATTTGTGAGGACCCAATATAAGATGTAGAGAGCACCATGTGTCGTGAATAGGGACATGGCGATGTGGCCAAGCCATATATGATACCTGATGCTTGACTCAGATGTGAGTCCAAACAATGGTAAAATCGAAGAGCTTCTGGTTACTGGGAAAAACAATAATGCCAGGCAAACATTGCCAACAAGTCCTAGCCACAAAGCCACGGAATCCAATACCACTAGTGACCTGAACAAAAGATTTAGAATCAACTTTGCAACCTACCACATTACAAAACTTACTGGTAATTATTTTCTTTACATACCTTTTAGGATCATCTGGTTTCACTTTGTGGATCTTATCCAACCCTCTATGGAGATAATTAACGAAGGACCACATCAACAGAACAATAAACATGAAGAGAAAGGCCAGTTCCATCCACGAAACTATTCCTAACGGACCTTTCACAAGACACGGCTTCTTCCACGTGCTCAGAAACTCCTTGTTTACACCCCTGCAATGATAGGGCCTCAAATAAATGACAGCTGATTCTAAAATCTACACTATAGTTGCATCAAAATTCACAAAACAGGCATTTATACCTTCTTGCTCTTTGCTGAAGTCTACTCTGACTCAACTTTTCACCCAAATGAAGATACACACAACCCAAGACGGCCACAAGGAATACGGGTAACATGTTCACTACAATGGCAGTGCCTGCGTATAAAAATGATCTTCATTAATTCACATGCATAAATAATACATAAATAATTTATTAAAACTGTGATCAGACCAGACCCTGTAACCCGAAGTAGACAGTGTTAGTCATGTCCCTGATCACCGGCCGCCAGCTTTTTTTATAAACTTTTGTAGGCGTAGCAATCCAAATCAACAAATACCATATCCAAATTGCAACAACTATGTACTTGATCAACCTCCTAGCCATCCTCATTCTCCTCTCGACAAAATGCGTAGACCCGGCCACAGCCTTTTTGGTGGAATCCATTTCCTTATCTTCCAGCAGCAGCAGATCAGTATCGTCAAGCTGGGTAGGAGGGAACGAGCAGTGAGGACACGGAGGAAGTGCCTTGACAAACAAATCAACGTAAACAGGGAAATTTATAATAAGACGGATTGCATGCCTAAGCAGAAGTAGAGACGAGACTGTGTTATAGACACGTGGCGTATTATTAGCTGTCGGATGATACTGACTACCGTGTGATGCGGTTTACAGAAGCCGCATGCCAAACACTGTTCTGGCACGTGCTCAAGTGGGGTCCAATACGTTCTAGTGATGACGAGGCGTTGATTTGCTGAGCTGGCAATATGTTGACTTGTGCTCGGCGTATATCAACGTGTTGTTGATGACGTGGCACTAACGTTGACCGAATGACTCGGTCTCATATTCGATTTGTTTCATCAACTTTAAGTTTAATTCATCCATTTTAGAATTCTAATTTATTTATGTAATTTATTTAAAGCGATCGAATTGAAATTGGATGAAACGGAATTGGCAGAAACGGAAACTTACGTGTTCGGATCTGAGCAAAATCCGACCATCGGATCGGCGGTTGAGTAGATATCTACGCATACTTGCTCCGGCTGCAGTCCAGCTGTCCAGAGCTCCAATATGACGTCGTTTCAATTGGCGTTGTGTATCGCGTCCGTTGTTACGTGGACGGATTGGAATCGCGGATGAATTTCCGGGTGACCGAAAAATTTGGGTTCTTGAGCAAATGAAGATAACGCTAACGCCAGTTTTCAATATTTTTAATTAAAATTAAATAATAATATATTATTTCGACTCGAAGTTAAGGGGCGGTTCCTTTTTGTAACCGGCCGAGAACGTTTGATGTTGGGCTTCAGGCCCACACGTAGAAATTTTGAAATGGCAGAGTTGACATTCTCACTGTTTAAGTGGCAAAAAAGATGTAGAAAGGGGTGGGAAGATGATTTTAGTTTAGTAATTAAGAGCGCTCGAATTCAAATCGCATAAAATTTTGAACTCAAGCATATTACTACTCCATTCAACTTATTGTGATTTTTATTCATGACCATTCTTTCTTCTAAGATATGCATATAATAGAGACATCAGACGAAATCCGAAAAAATAAAAAAATTAGAACAACAAAGGTATACAGTAGAGTGATCACATTTCACAGCTTTCTTGGGGGAGTTCAACTTCAAATCCTTCTTCTGAGTCCATCCAAGACCGTTTTGTTAAAATAATTCATTTCAGTTGATAGAAGATCGAGAGCGTCGGAGAAATTTTCAGCTGCCTTTTTGATAAATGAGAGTGTAGCCTCTGGGATAACAGGTGATTCTTCATCTCTGTTGAGTAAATTTATGATATCTTGCAGCTCTTTTAAAGCTGTTGTGTCCCTTTGGTTGGAGCACTGAGATCTGATCTTCTCGTATAACTGCAACTGCGATTTTTTAAAGGCATCAGACCATGGCAACTTCTTAGGGACATGAAGCTGGACAAGTTTCTTAGGGGAGTTGGAGAAAGCTGATGTGAAGATGCTGCTTATTAACAAAGTTTTCACCTTAAATCCATATAATGCGCGCATTAAGATCTTTCCTTTGGTAGGATTATTAATACTGGGAAGTTTAAGGGATGTGTTGATGCTTTCCATTATGGCACTGCAATTCTCCAGTACTAAATTATGTAGACGAGATGGGTGTTCCCATTCATATATTGAGATTTGAACCAGACTGAAATCTGCGTCATCGGGATTTGGAATTTGCAGGGCATACTCAAGAGCACGACTGACTTCGCGAAGCCGCGAGATCTCAAAGATAAAATCCTCGCAGAGATCCTGTAAACTGTAGATAGTGTCCCAATGAGCTTTAGACCAGCACCAGGCATCATACTCATACAAATCAGCACGACAAACTCCTAGATCAACGAAAAGTCTTGGGATGTCATCACGAGTTTCGCGAAGTGACTCCATGGCTAACTTCATCCATGACAAGCTCAAAACATTATCCATTGATGTCTCTGATATTAGTTTGTTAAAGCTACGAGCTAGCTTGTCTTCAAATGAGTTGAGTGTCACGAGATAGTAAGGAGACAAGTAAGACCTCTTTGGAAAGATCTCTCGAAAAATAGCGTCACACTGATAGTGTGGCTGTGTACGGTGGCCGCTCATCCTCTCTTTAAAAGAATTGAGTAATGCTAGAAGGTAAGGAGAAATGTAAGAATTTTTCTTTAACATCTTTCGAAAAATAGCTTCATACTGAAAGAGACTAGAGTGTGGTTGCGGAAGGCTCATCTTCTCTGGTAACTGGGAAAAAACAAAATTACATCGGAATGTTAGCACCACATGTTAAAATTCAAAAACAATTCAAAATCAGAGACAAAGAGCTCTAACCTTGGACGGATGATTGATCTGCTCTGCTCTGGTCTGATGGAATGAAATGATGGGGATATTGAGTATGAGGAAGCGATCGTATTTATATATAAAGGGGATTTGAAACTTGGAAAGAAATAAAAAAAGGAAACTCAAAGTTTTATAGTAATCGTAAGTGGCTGATCGGGAAGGAAATGAGAAACTTGGAAAGTATGGAGCGATGAATTCGGAGTTCGGCCAGATTAGGAAACAAATTTGCAGTGCCATTGAGAAGGGGGCTGACCAATAAATAAACAAAGAAACATGAAACCTGGAAAAGAAAAGGAAATATAGAGAAAGTCGAGAGATTCGAGTGTTGAGATTAGGAAACAGGGAGATGCTGCAACGCAATTTGGGAATGGGCTGATGGGTAGATAAACAAGGAAATATGAAAATGGGCTTTTCTATTTGAAACGTGTCTGTTTTACTTCCTGGCCTGATGTTAAGTCTACAATCAATTCACAAGGATAGTGAGGTTGGAATAAAGAGTTTGTGAATGCCAATGAGTACAAAAAATGAATATGACTAAAGGGGAAATGTATCATGTGGATCCTCTCAATTTGGTGGATTCGTGGATCCCATCTTGTTATCGTTGATTGCATTGTTTGGACGCACCAGATTGTGCCAACGCATTAATGAAGCATGTGACTTGCACGTGTGCATTTATCATGCGTGGCGCAAAAAATGCAATCAATAGCTGCAAGAGGGGATCCACGAGTCCATCAAATTGGATGGATCCACAGGATACAACCTCTGACTAAAGGGTCATTAATTTAGTCATAGCGAATACCGCGTTCAGTGTCTCAAACTTAAGTTTATAATTTTGCTACAAGCTAGCAAATAGTTAGTTGGGTTGAACTCAAGATAGAACAATTTAAGTCAATAGTATATTTTTCTACTAAATTCATAAATAAAGTTTTTGGGTTTAATTGTTTTATATTAAACAAACACAAATATAAATAATATATATCAAGAGTAAGGTTCTAGGAGGACCGATAAATATATGTGAGACGGTGAGACATGATCTCAACCGTTGATTACTAATAATCCAACTGAGATTTGATTCAAAAAAGTAACCGTCACTCTCAACCGCTAGGGTTTTTTGCAAATCCAACCGCCCATTATATAAAAACCAACTTTAATCTCAACCGTATATTAATTTATTCTAACGATTGGGATTTCGTCCTTCCGTCTCACATATACTTAATGTCCTTCTAGAACTTAACCCTATATATCAATGTCAACAATCAATTTAGAGAGTTGCTTGTAACATAAAAATAATAATCATTATAATGTAAAAATCATATCAATTTATTTAATTCTTCATGCTAGAGACACAATATAATAAACATACGTTTGTTAAGATAATATACAATTTTTTTATAAAATCATGATATAATATTAACCACTAAATTCTCAAGAACGATGATAATAACTTAAATAAATAATACAATAGTTACATTGACAGGCTTCACAAGAATGAAATCAAACAACCATCATACAAGACATATTAATATTGTTCACCACTAGGCTACGACAGACAAACATGTAATTTGCATTAAAGAATTGTAATAAAATTCACATAAAATAATCATGCATTAAAAATAATTTACACATGCCACATACAACTCCTCAAATTGGGTGAGTTTAGTTACACCTAAAATTCATGATAAATATAATAAAAAGTAAGAGTTTATAAGTGAGAAAATTGTCACAAAATGTCGCAAATGTAAGAGTTTGTGAGTGAGAAATTTGTCACAAATTTTCTTTCGCTATCACTACGGCTTTTGAACGAGATGACTTTGTCCTCTAAAACCCTGTATATTCATGTTGCAAGAAAGCTCCAAAAAAGATCGAAAATGGTGTAGAAAGTGTGTAAAAGGAAAGCCAAAACAATGACCAAATGATGACTGCTTTTTGTGTCTTTCTTTGCTCTTATCTATATGTGTTTCACTCGTAAATTGAATAAAATTCCTCCCCCATTTCTTGTGGCTTGAAATATTTATTTGTCCCATTTTCAAGGTTGTAGATAAATGCATTTTGCAATTTTCGAATCGTCCGTGATGGGGCTTTCCTTTGGCATTTTTGATTTCGTCCGAGATTGTGGTTAAAATATCAAGTTATCTCTTTTTATTGTATCCGATTTCTTAAAAAACTATATTATATATGTCGCGTGCAAAGAGAATTATCAAATTAAAAATAGTTAACTGCCAAAACGTCACCGGACTACCACTTGATTTCAAATTGGAGAATCTGTTCTACTAATGTTGGACTTAATTACTAAATAGTTTGTAATTAATAGAGTCTCACTACGCCATTTTGAATAGCAAATTCAAAGTAAAAATGATCAATTGTTATTAATAATAATCATACATAAATATGAAAAATAAAATACGAAAATAAGCTCTCGAACATGAGTTTTTTTATTTATTTTAGTCCTAATTGTTTATTGACATCCATCAAAATTAAATTGAATCATCATGTAGCTTGTAGACATTTATCAAAGAGTTATATTACCATAGGAGCCTCCGATGTGGCACGATAATGATGATTTTGATATTCACATCCATAAAGATGATTTTGATAATGAAAAAATTATAATAGAGATATTTCGTAATTAGTTGGTATAATGGTGAGTTTTTACAAAACAAACTAATATAATAAACAAAATATTCTAATAGTGATTTTCTACCATCTACCTTATTGCATTTAGTACACCTCTTTAATTAGAATATTAGGATTTTTTTCAACATTATTTTGATGAAATGTTTCTTCAATGATGCGAAAAAGTTTTAAAACAAATAATGTGAATAATATTACTACTTGAAGTTATAGAATTAACTTTAAATATGTGAAACAATATGAGAAATGGACGTTCAGAGATCACCTGAGATCGATCCAAGCTCAGATCAACTCATCAAAGAAGAAAGTGAGTTTTGGAAAGAAATAAAAATGTGTCCCTAGCTGGACATATATGAGAATAAACAGTAAAAAGGAAAATAAAATCAAATATAATGCACATCCCTAGCTTTTATGTGCTTAGACCTCGAAATGCATATGAATTGGTTTTTCTACCCTTTATTTCCAGGCTGATGATTTGGGTACTTTGAAAACGACAGATAAGGTTACGGTAGCCAAAACATTGTATCAAGGAGCCGTGGCGTGGCTTATTGCTTGGGGGCAAAAAATGAATCGGAAGAAATGCATGTAGTGTTTTGGAGAAGAGATTCTGAGAGATGAAAAAAGGGTTATCTTGAGTTCAGGAAAATACGCGTGGAACTTGAAAGTTCCATGTTTGTGTTATTTTTTGATTCAATGGTGAGAATATTTCATAGGAAAAGATGTTACAAGACACGCGAATGAAAGAAGGGACAAAACTTAAGACAACTCTACGTCGAGGAAGTCTCGTCAATGCAATTTGAAGCGCAGGCCATGATCGGCGCCATCCCAGCAAAACTCACCAGAGTCCGTACATCATTTGGACTCGAGAAAACTCCAGAGCAAATCAGCCAAAGACCGAGAGGACATTCAGGTCAGGAAAGGCAGGAAAGACAAACTACAGGATCTGGCCCAACAGCCGGAACTGGCCCACAAACAAATCAGCCCAACCCAACCAACACACCCCACGCGAGAACCCTAGCGACAGCCGACAGCCGCCGCCACCCAGCCGACCCGCTCCACCCGCCACGGACCCAACCTCACCCGAGCAGCTTCCGCCGCCCGCATCCAGCCCGGCCACACCACCCAGCCAACCCGCATCCAGCCCGTCGCGCCGAGCGTCCGTCACCATCCGAGCCGCCTCCGCCACACGCATCTAGCTCGATTCGAGCCACCCCGACCTCGACAGATCGCGACGACCGTCAGGCCGAGCCGCCTCCAGCCCATCAGATCCGCATCCTCACGCCGACCAAGCTGCATCCACCCCAAGCAGATCTGTTCCCACCGCCTCCAGTCCCGTCCGAGCCTCAGATCTGCCACCAGACCAGATCCTCGTCGATCCCACAGTTCCTAAGCCCTGGCCGCCCTCTCGCCGAAACCCCCCTCAAACCACGTCCACCACCAGATCGGAGCAGCACTGAAGCTTGGATGGACCACCAAGCCCTGGATCTCCACACGTGCCTCCATAACTTGCAGCGGCCGAGCCTCAGGAGACCACAGCGGCCTTCGCCACTCAGCTCAACCACCCGAACACCAAGCCCAATGACTTGACCGAAAGCTAGCTCAAAGCTAGAGGAAAAGCTAGCACGAAGCTAGAGGAAAAGCTAGCAGAAACTGCTAGAGGGAAGAAGGAGGCAAGCCTCCATTATTGAAAGGGAAAGGGAAATCATACACAAACACAAGAAAAGCAACACAACCCAGGGCGGAGGAAGACAGACCGCCTCCCCGAGAGGAGGGGAGCCTTCCCCACCCCAAGCAGATCTGTTCAAAAGAGGGCCTAGAGAGGTTTTAGAAAGATGTTGGAGACTTGGATGTAGCGATGGACATAATTGATGACATATGTTTGTGTTTTCTTGAGATGCAAGAAAATCACATCTAGCTAGCTGATGACTAGTAATATAAAATCTTGATAGCTGAATTGCTAGTTACACAAAATGTTAACTTAATGTATGAACTTCATTCTTATTTATGACAAATTTTTTATTCCAGTATATATGCGAAGACTAGAAACATCAGACAAGTTCCAAAAAAAGAAGAATTAAAAAGACAAAATAAGCTAACTTCATCAAGTTGGAATACAAGTTAAAGATTGCTTATTTCCTTTCTTAAACTGTACAACTTTAAATATGGAGGCCGTCTTTAAAGTGATGATTTCACACAACCTCAGCTTTCTTGGGAATCCATTCAGATATTTAGCTTCTAAACAATGTGCAGATTCCACCAATGAAAACATGAATTTGTTGGTAAACTTTTCTATCTTTGGTAAAACAAGTTCGACTGCGTCACAGAATTTTTCTGCTGCCTCTTTGATGTCTGAGACTGTAGATTCCACAACCTCTGGTGTATTCTGATCTTTGCATATTTTGAGTGTGTATGTGATTGCTTGTAGCTCTTTGAAACCCGGGTTGCCCCCATGCTTCATCGACTGATATACGATCTCACTGTCTATCAGCAACTGCAAACTTGTAAAGGTATCAGCCCAAGGCAACGTGATGTCGGTGATATAAAACATATCATGATTGTTAGAGTAGAAGAAAGCTGATGTGAAGACGCGGCTGATCAACAAAGTTTTCATCTTTAGTCCATATATTGCGCGCATCAACACATTTCCTTTGGTGGGGATTATAACACTGGGCAGTTTAAGTGATTCGATGTAGCTTTTTGTCATTAAAATCCAATTGTCCATTTTTGGATCCCAATCATGAGTTTGTTGCTTCCATTCAGATATTGAGTGATGAATATGTGTGGTATTGGGAATCACATTTTGTAGAGAATGAGTGAGTTTGCTAAGTCTCACGATCTCATCATTAAAAGTAGTGTACATGCCCAGTAAATGGATTTTGTTGTCAAGATAAATATGAGTCGCTTCTTGATCCAAATCAAAAACAGAAATCCCAAGATGAATGGTAAGGCTGGTGATATCATCCAGAGTCTGGCAAAGTGACTTCAATGCTAACGTAATCCATGACAAGCTCAATATATCATGGTTTGATGTCTCCGATATAAGCTTGTTAAAGCTTAGTTCTAGTTTTTCTTCAAAAGAATTGAGTAACGTGAGATAGGAAGGAGACATGTAATACCTTTCTGGTAACATGTTTTGAAAAGAATCGAGTAATCCGAGAAAGTAAGGAGATATGCAAGACCTGCTGCTTTTCTGTACCATCTTTCAGTATCTGCTAACTGGAAAAGAAGACAATTACATTGCAATGTTAAAACCCACACTGATAAACATGTTCAATCGGCAAAGGATATAAGATATCTAACCTTAGACAGATGATTGTTCTGCTGTCTGCTCTGTTGGAATGAAATGATGGAGAAATTGAGTATGAGGAAGATCGTATTTATATGTGAAGAGGCGATGATTGAAACTTGGAAAGAAATAAAAAATAGGAAACTAACAATTTTAGGCCGGTAAGGAAATGTGAAACTTGGAAATCTAATAAAACAAGGAAAGTTGATGAGAGATTCGAGCGGTGAGAATTGAGATTAGGAAACAATGCGTAGGGGCAGTTTGAATAATATATGTAGTATTAGATAATTCAATTTCCTAATTATTTTGATGCTGCTATTGCATTCAGGGAACTGTAACAAGTCTTCAAACTCAATATGATGTTTTTTTGAAAACCACTCCAATAAATCAACTTTTCTGAAATCATCCATATAATTATTTCGTTATCTTTCGAACCACCCAAGCTAACGTTGATAATGACTCAAGTAATTCATAGGCTGAGTTCAAGAATAATAAGGTTCAGACTAAATCATTCAGTTTTAAGTTTTGCAGGAAATTAGTGTTTAGACTTTAGAGATTTCGGGATATGAATAAAGTGTGTTGAGGATATGTGAACTCCCTAAAGTCTTTGGTTCCCAAACCACATCTGTTTGTGTTTTCTTGAGATGCAAGTAAAATTATACTTATTTGCTGACTAATAAAATTCTGATCCAGAAACTTATTGTTTGAACTTCATTCTTATTTATGACAAAACAACTATTAATATGCATAGAGTAGAAACATCAGACATCCCCAGAAAAAAAAAAGAACAATTACAATGACAAAATACATTAATTTCCAAAAACTGCATTACATACGAGGTCAATTGTTAGAGTGATCACAACTGTCTTCTGAAACGTTATAATCTCAGTTGCTAGAAGATAGAGTGCATCAGACAATTTGTCTGCTGCCTTTTTCATATCTGAGACAATGGATTCCTGAATCTCTGGTTTGACAAGTGTATTTTGAGCTTGTGATAAGTCGAGTAAATATACGATACCTTGCAGCTCTTTTAAACAGCCTTGGTTAGCAAACTGAATTCTCATCTCTTTGTTCAGCAGCGACTGCAATCTTGTAAAGGAATCAGCCCATGGCAATGTCTCAGGGATATGAACCTCAACAAGTTTCTCAGTGGAGTTGGAGAAAGCTGATGTGATGATGCTGCTTATCAGCAAAGTTTTCAACTTGTATCCGTACATTGCGCGCATCATGACCTTTCCTTTGTCTAGGTTTTTAATACTGGGCAATTCAAGGGATGCGAAGATGCTTTCCATTACAGCACTGAATTTTTCCAGTGCTAGTTTCTTTTCATGAATTGGATTCTGCCATGCTAATAGTGAGAGCTGAATGGCTTCAAAATCTGTGGTATTGGGAGTCACATTTTGGAGGGAAGACTTAAGAATAACACTGACTTGGTTAAGCTGCATGATCTCAAAGTCGAAATAAATGCACATTTCCATTAAACTCCTGGCATTGGCCAGATAAACCGAACACCATTCTTCATCCACACCAATACCAGAAAGCCCTAGATCGACCATAAGGCTCGTGATATCACTGTTAGTCTCGCACAGTGACTCCAAAGCTAACTTCATCCATGACAAGCTCAAAACATTATCCTTTGATGTCTCCATTAGTTTGTTAAAGCTACGATTCAGCTTGTCTTCAAAAGAATTTAGTAACCCGAGATAGTAACAAGACATGTAAGACCTTTTTGGTAACATCTTTCGAAAAATATTGTTAAGTTGACAGAGACCCAGGTGTGACTTTGGTCGTTTCATCATCCTCGCCTTAAAAGAATTGAGTAATGCACGAAGGTAAGAAGAGATGTAAAACCTTTTCTGTGACATCTTTTGAAAAGCATCGGACTGAAAGAGACTCGGGGATGGCTGTGGAGGGCTCATATTATCTGGAAACTGGAAAAGAAGAAAATTACATGGGAATGTTAAAACCAATATATACTGTGAAACATATATCTATCAAAAGCAATTAAACCTAACAAAAATAAGAGACAAAGAAGTGTTACCTTGTACACGGATGACTCTCTGCTTTTGTCGAATGAAAAAGATGTGAAATTGATTACGAGGAAGCTCCTTTTTTATAATGGAACAAGTCTAGAAACATGAAAAGACTGAAACTTGGAAAATTAAAAATTAGGAAACATCAAATACAGTTTTTAGTAAGTGAGTATCAACTTGAGAGAATTGAGCGATGATTTTGTACGTACTGGGAGTGGGAGGTCCGCCAAGGCTCGGTGAGATTAGGAAACAACGCATAGAGAGAGTGGATTGCAAGTGAGAACGGGGTTGTTCTGTTCTGGTAAGTATTCTACCTTTTTATTAAATTTACCGAAGTTCAATTTAGTTATAGTGTTTTTATACTACAAACATTATAAATATATGCATTTAAATAAATTGCCTACACGGTAAATTAATAACTTGAAATATTATTCTATTAATTTAATTTTATCAATTTTTTGTAATTAATCTTACATTAAATTATGTGCGAATGATATATCAAATTAATACATTTTGAATTACTAATTTTTACAATTTTATTAATATAGAAAAGCGCCTTTTGCAAATACGCTTTTATTTTCAATTCGATGAATTGAACTTTTTTATTTTTCTATTGACAAGATTTTAAGCTTAAAGAACAAACCGACCAGAAACTGAATAAAATAAGACTGAGAAAAAATAAGTCAAAACAAAGGAGGAGAGTAGCAAGATCAGCGGCCAAAACCAAAAGTAAGAACTGTGTGAATTAGGTAATGCCATTCGGCCCGGCCCGGCCCGGTCCAAAACTTGAAGCTCGAGCCCGGCCCGGCCCTAATATTTACGGCCTATCACTATTCATCGGGCCGGGCCGGGCTTGGTAAAAATAATGAAGCCCGAGCCCAGCCCACAAGCCCATTCAAATTTCAAATTTTAATTAAAATATAATTTTTAAATAATAAAAAATACATAATAATTGAAATATCAATTTCAAAAAGATATTTTTTATGTCACATTATTTTTTAACTCATTTTTATTGTATATTTAAGGTTTATTATAACAGAATGAGATAAAGTTCAGAGAACAAATGAATATATCTTTAAATTTATTGAGATAATACGACTTTAATAGAAAAAATATTAATTTAGAAAATAAGAATATACAAATAAATTCAAATAAATGTTAAATTTAAAGAGTTTGTAAAATATATTATATAGTATGACTTTTTTATATTTATTCAACTATTCTATTGTTCGAAATATTAGTACGGTAAAGTCGGGCTTTGCGAGATGGGCCAATAGGTCGGGCCGGTGGGCCGGGCCCAAAGCCCGGGAATGAAGCCCAAGCCCGGCCTATCCGATATAGGGCTGGGCTTCGATCGGGCTTTGGATGGGCTCGACAGGGCTGGGCTTGAATGGGCTTCGGGCCGGCCCGTGGGCTTTTTTCGGCCCAGGGCCTAATGGTAATGCCTAGTGTGAATACCTTGGAATTCCTTATATTCAGTTTACATGCCCATGCAATTCACCTTTGAGGCTTAGATATTCTTAACAATCAAGGACTCAAGTCATTTGGGCCAAAATTCTTAGTTGGATTGGATTCACCTCAATTCTCTACTTCAATTCATTTTGGCGAGCTGACTTCTTTAATCCAGCTCTTCTACATAATGCACATCTCCCATGTTTCTTAGCTCAAGTAAATACACAAATTTATTCAATTGAAAGCATTTTCAAGCAAATCTTGAACTTTTAACAATCTTGATGCCCATATGAACAAAATTTAATGAAGTGACGGTTTAGACAATATAATCACACCAGAAACATTCAGTTTACCCACAAAAAACTGCAAATTTATATACTCGAAGTATACTCCAAAGTATTAATACACTAACAACTTTTTAGCCTAGAATTTATGCCCATATACATTCTTTAACAGCTTCACTAATATGAATATACTCTGACAATGCAACAAAAAATTATAATTGGGATTTTTATAAATCACAATTCTTACCAACAATACAAAAATATGAGTAGTCAATTTCCTAAAACAAGGGAACTCTCGCATGGACATGTGCGCCTCCTTAGGAACTCAGACAATATTCCTTAGTGCTTCAAAGAGCTTTGGTGCCTTCGTAGGACCTGAGTACTCGACAGGACTCAGATTTTTGGTAGGTTTGATGCTTTATCTTGATGAAGTCGTATCACAATTGTTCCATTAGAATTACCACAATAGAAATCTTTTCGGATGGAACAAGTTTATTTGTGATCTAAAATAACATTCGCGATCTACTGGAACTCTGAAACGAACACTGAATTGGGTGAACACGTATAATGTTTCCTGAATGGAACACTGATATGTGTCATTAATTGTTTTATAAATCAAATTATTTTCGAGGATTAAAGTGATTTTTTAATGTTTATGAATGTATTTTCAGTGAGTGCAGCGATTTGACCAAAACGATGTTGGACGATTAATACAAAGAGGTAATATAGTCTGATCGCTAATGAGTTCTGAAATTAGTTTATCTTACAGAAAATGCTTAAGCTATTAATACTTAAACATAATGCAGATTAAAGAGAGGACATTCAGAGAAAAGGAAACTCGCGTGATGTTGTACGAGACAAAAAGATGATTAAATGTCCCCTTAGTGATTTCTTGGAGTCTGGTCGAGCGAAAGAAAAATTCAGCAATCACATATACCGCTCCCCCATCTCCTCGATGCGATACTTCAAGCTCAAAAAGACATCGGAGAATATAGTCAAATTATTAGTTTTACTCATATACACATGGATTTGAAACCATTGTAATTTAGTTCTTTCAGATGATGAATCAAAATCTTGATAATTTGAATATATTATTAATTTGTCTCATTTAAAACAATGGTTGGCCGCCCTTTCACCACACCATTTGTTAAGGTCTTAGCTAACTCCACAAATTTTAGAAATGTGTGAGACGGATAGGTTGTGACGGTATTGAGATGAAATCAAAAATCTTGTGACAGATTAGTAACACAGTTGTGAGATTGATATAAAACCGTCGCAAGACGTCACAAGGTTGTGACGGTGTTGCAATTTAATTGATACGCATATAATGGATGTACTAAGAGCATCTCTAAATTGTCTCAACTTTAGTACACATTTATCAACGTCGTTATAAACGCATTGCAGACGGCATCTAAAATGAGCATTCTAAATGTGTCAGAATGTGTTTCAAACATTTTTGTTTCGTATTGATGTGATTTTGTAACCTCTTTGAGACGGGTTTATGACGTAATTCCCTCAATCGTTACAATAACTCCACAAAGCGTATCAATCATATTCGTTACAAGTGTGTCTCAAACGTGTTTCTATCTTTGATGATTATATTTTTCAGGATTTTTTTTAATCGGCACATTCTTTTCTATAAATATGTAGATGATTTTCTGGACTATAGAGTAATTCACATAAGTTTTTTCTTTGTATTCAAGTACTAATTTTTATACATTATAGTCATGTATCATAAAGGTAAAGAAATTACAAAGTAAGTAACAACGGAGTACGTTAAAAGCGTAGAGAATAAAATACTACAAATTATTGTTTGTTTTTTTTAGTATTTATTAATAATAACTAGTGCCGAATTATTTTTTGTAGGTTTGAAATTGAACGCAATACCTTAGTTAATGAAACTATATGGAGATTTTGAAGTGAAGGAAGGTCACCTGTTTCAAATAATTAAGTGCTTTGATATATCAAGTTATATTTTAATTAGATATGAAGTAAAAGAATAAATATCATGTAAAATTGATTCCATTCATGCGAAGTGAGCGCAACCTAAGATGAATATATTCGGTATAGAGCAATGACATTGGTGTGTCACACTTAGAATTTATCGTCTTCGAACAAACATTAAACACACATGAAGAGTTCATTGGTGAAAGATATATATAAATAGACAATTCTCATGCAAGCATTAAAAAACAAGATCCTAGGTAATCATAACCTCGATGCAAAACTAACTCATTTTGTAGAATCACGGGTACATTTAACACGTGCACTAAACCTTTAACCCCCTAAGCTACCTTAGTGGACGAGTTATAGTTTCGTGAGGATTTTCAGAAAAGGGAATACCCACAAATCCCATATCCAACTAAACTACATGTATGATTGATGATATTTGTATCATGAGTCAAGCTATTCCGCGAACAATAATCAAGAAAATTATCAAATCTACAAAGTTAGAGCAAACTTCACTACGGGAGAGGCACGGTAAAATCATCCAACGTCGTCACAACCCTATGTCTCCAACTATCACTTACATCTCCTCAAGGACAATTATGGATGGATGAATCTCTCACAGTAAAATCAAGGGTAATGATGGATGAATGACAAAAAGCTTTTAGTCTAGCAAGAAAATACTAACCCGATAACCACATATAATTTATCGAGCAAGAAAGCTTAGTTTTATAGTAGAGTTTTAATAATATAACCACTTAGAGATAGAGTCTACAAAAAAACACATGCATAGACAAGCAATGAAGATGATGCCAGTATAATAAACACCTAAAACCAAGCAAAAACAATTCATCTCAAAATCAACAAAACTTAATAATATACATTGCCTCATAAACCAACCTAATTTGACTATGATAAGTGACTATACACTACTTATTATGCAATGCATGAATGCAAACAAAGCAATGACAAGATGAGTAATTGTGACACGCCGGTACCATTGCAATTCTCAATAGGAAACAAGCTAAACTCGAGCAGAAACAATTCATCTCAAAATCAACAAATCCTAAAAATATACATTACCTCATAAATCAACCTAACTTGAATACGCAATAATCATGTCAATACTTTTGAAATCAACCTTTTGAAAATGAGAAAAAAGTACTTACAAAGAAAGATCACTAAAGCACCCCCAAAGAATCACACGTGAGAAATCTTTTGCTATGATCCCTTCTCACAAGGCCTTGAATTCTTGAGTCTCAATCTACCTTCAAATCCCATTGAAAGTTTCGTCTGTCAAGTCTACAATAGATATATATTTGAAATTTAGATCCCTTATGAATGTATCCTCCTTTGAAGCAAAGGGATCGTGAGAGCTCCCTCCAAATGATTTTGAGATGAATTGGAAGCTTTGAAAGTTATCTTGAGGTTGTGACCAGAAATGATCATCAGGACTACCGTTTGGCTTAATGATAACGCCTTCATTGTTATTTTCATCTAATATCTATAGCGTCCATTATTTAAGGTACTCCTTTGTACTTATGTCCATTGCAATGCAAGGTTTCTCTAGAGATGAGCCTTTGAATATTTCGACCATGTCACCATATTCACGATATTTAGGAGGCTCGATTACTTCAACTTGTATCTGACCATCCAAAAGAACCACATGATCACTCGTTGGTTGAGAAGAGGAATCATCAAATTCCAAATAAAGTGTTTTCTTAAATTCTTCATAAAAGCGTCCTCATATTTCGGACACTCGCTTGAAACTTAATGTATACCCATTAATGCATCCAAGGTCTCCTCTATGCATTCTTCTCTATTCATGTTTGAAGATAAGTTTGAGAGCATCCTTCAAGTGTGTTCCTCCAACTCATCGATTCGGGCAAACAATTAATCGTTCTCCTCCATAAGCCTTAGACGTATGTCCATCATTGAATTATTAACAAAAGGCTCCTCATACTTAAATGACATAAAAAATTAAGGCGGATCATAGCATCGTTCCTCCCATACACACTCTTTCTCATAATAATTTGGTGCTTGTGAATATGCGTACTCATCATAGAAGTAGCTAGACATAGGCAATCAAGAGATTTGTTTATAGAAGTTGAGCAAATTTGAAATCTTTTGATTGTCACTTGTGTACTGTATCGCATATAATCAACCAAATAATTTTCCGATACATTAAAAAAACCCGTAAAAGCATAAGTGTGAAAAATACATAAATAAATACAAATGGTAAATGAGTAACCTAAACGAATCACTAAATCTAGACTAATGACAAGTTAACTCGTTGCTCCCCGCCAACGGCGGCATTTTGACGTTGTGTATTTTGTACCTCAAAGTCTCTGACTAAGAGAGTTATAATCATAAGTATTTCGGGTCGCCCAAGGAGCAAACTTAAACTTGTGCGCTATATAAGGTTTAAATTTAGTCCAGCTAACTCGATTCAATATCTTCGATTTTTATATGGAGGAAAGATAATACGGGTATTCAAAGAGACACAATCAAACAAGAAGATTTCTAAGTCCAACTCGTTCTTTTTGCTCATTCTCAACGTTTACCTCACTAGCTAGTTCACAAGACTTACATTACTCCTAGGATTTTGAATCGTCTGTGATGGGAGCTTCCCTCTGGTATTTTTTAGTTTCAACAACGATAGCGGTGAGTTGTGCCTCTTGCATAGTCAATTTTTGAAGCGCGCTATTAGTCTTGATTTGATTAGCCTCTATCTTCTTCGCAAAGTCCGCAACTTCTTCTAGTAATTTTCTCATGTTCTATTGGAGTAAATGTTCCTTGCTTGATAATTTCTATCCTTGTTGAACCTCTCTTGTTATTAAAATGAATGATGACACAATGGTGCTTGTTGATAATCGCGTCCTTTATTATTCTAAAATCCTTTATTTTCTTGATCTTTCGTCATCATTTTCACCACCTCTTTAAGCCCCTTCAACTTGTCAACGATTTGATTGTTGTTTGAATCCACTTGTGACACTTTTTTGACTATACATATGTCATATCTTCTACCATTCTCCTCTATAAATCGCGCGCTTTTCGCGGTTTTAAGTATCAACTTTCGCACCTCTTATGGTGTCAAGTTAAAAATATGCCACCAGTTGTGGCATCCAATATCATTAACTCTAGTGGCCTCAAACCATCAAGCAAGTACTTCACTAGCATCTCTCCTGTATATTCCACTTGTAACAATTTTGCTCCATGTAATCATACACTGACTCGGTTGATATTGTCGAATTGTGTACAACTTCATTCTCACTTGATCTGCCTTTCCGAAGAGTAATATTTTCTAAGAACTTTCTTTGTATTTGATCCCATGTACGAATTCTGCATGAAGGCAAAGACAACCACCAATATTTTGCATGGTAAGTTAAACTTAAGGGAAATAACCGGCGCGGAATGTGGTCTACATTTTGGTAAGTGTTGCGACGCAGAAATAATTTCACGTGAATTCATGCAACTGTTGTGTTGCTTTTTTTCCCAGTTATCCTCTAAATCTTGGTATATGATGAACAATCAACAATTTAATTCAAAATTTTCCTCTTCGGAGTGAGGATATGCACCATGCTCCTCATGATCATCAGCATGGAGAGCTCCTACATCGTTGCTCCCCTCGATACAAATTTTTTGATGGTATCTTATTGTTTTTTGATTTTTTCCTCCGGTTTCGCTAAGTTCTACAATTCCTACATTAAATATGATCTAAAGTAGTAAAATGCAGAATAAAAAAATACTCTACCCTAGATTATGCTCTCCCCGCCAATAGCGCTAAAATTTGACGAGCATGTCGCTGAGTGCCCCAAACTCAATTTTTTATCTAGAAGAGATCCCTTTCGATAAAAAAAGACAAAGATATCGGCGATAATTCGATTTGTCGCCAACAACATTGTTGGATTATTAAAACGATGAATATCTAGTTTTATCTTTGCATTTAAAGTCATCATAGAAGATAATCTTGATCCATAACAAATATCGATATTAGAATAATTGTAAGAGCTGCATTCTCTAAGTAATGTCGTTTGTTTGGACGTGAAGCTCCGACACACGAAGTGTCAACCAGATAATTTTGGGTGGATGTTCACACAAACTTTTGTATGTAACAAATTTATAAGATACAAAGTCAAATTGGTTGCACGGAGTCTTACTTATAAATTTGGGTAAATTTTATAAAGCGTATGCACTTGTAGTTGATGATAAATCAATCACTCCTATTGAGTTACAAATACCGCGATATTTTATGCAACACGTGTATATGAGATATGGATACATGAGTTCTCGGATTAGGAAATAAAAAAGCCCAGAAGGATTAATAATGCCTGAAACATTACATTAGACGTCGAAATAAGTCTAAGAACGTCAATTTGAGGGGAGTATTATGATTGTACTCTTTTTCACTCCCTTTGTTTTTTAATCCCAATGGGTTTTTCAAAGGAAAGGACTTTCATGAGGCCATTCATATCAGAAAATAAGTATTTCTGATGATCATATCAGTTAAATCTAAAATTATTTTTCTAGCCCCTGTATGATAGGTCCTGAAGTACCATACCATAGAAAATCTAGTCAAGCAAACGTCAACTTGAGGGGGAGAATTGTAGCTGTACTCTTTTTCCTTCATCTTGGTTTTTTTCCTTAATCACGTTTTTCCAAGATACGGGTTCTAATGATGTTATAAATGTAGTTTATTAGGTTGGATGACCTTTGACATTTGAGACTTTCAATGCCTCTTTATTAAGGAATTATCTCCTTGTACTACTATATAATGATGTTGGATGTATGATAAAGATAAATGAAAATCCTCCATATCTCTTCCCTTGCAACATGTCTCTCTTACATATCACTTCTTTATGTTTCTTCATATTATAACATAATAGTGATTTTCTACAACTGATTTTTTTGCATTTAGTATACCTCTTTCATAAGAACATTAGTAGGATTTTTTCAACATTATTATGAATTGTTCGTTCAGAGTGATGCAAAAAAGTTATAAAACAAAAAATGTGAATAATATTACTACTTGAAGTTATAGAATTAACTTTAAATTTGTGAAACAATGTGAGAAATGGACGTTCAGAGATCACCTAAGATCGATTCAAGCTCAGATCAACTCATCAAAGAAGAAAGTGAGTTTTGGAAAGAAATAAAAAATATGTCTCTAGCTGAGCATATGTGAATAAACAGTAAAGGAAAATAAAAATTAAATATATGCACATTTATGTCCTTAAGACCCCAAAAGGCATATGAATTGTACTGTTTCTACCCTTTATTTCCAGGCTGATGATTTTGGACACTTAAATCCTTGAATTGAATCCCTAACTGGTTTGATACTAAGCCAAGACTTTTTTTAAGACAAAAGCTATATTTACTTTTATTTTAGAATGAATAATAAACAATTGGATGTTGATGACTTGAACGGGCCAGAATGGATATCTCCCAATTGAAATGTCAGATGAGTGCTCATGATACTCTTACCTTGTTGAAGTTACATTGCTTACAGTTACAGGTAGGTGTGTATCACATACTACAGTGTGCTTATGCACTTTGAAAACGACAGACAGGGTTACGGTAGCCAAAACGTTGTATAACGGAGCTTACTTGGGGACAAAATGAATCGGAAGAAATGCAAGTAGTGTTTTGGAGAAGAGATTCTGAGAGATGAAAAAACGGTTATCTTGAGTTCAGGAGAAGTTAAAGATTCCATGTTTGTGTGTTCTTGGGATGCAAGTACCATGTGTATGTTTTCTTGAGATGCAAAGAAAATCACATCTAGCTGATGACTAGTAAAATCTTGATATATAGTTGAATTGTTAGTTACACAAAAAAAGTTAACTTATTGTATGAACTTCATTCTTATATAAGATAACAAAAAAATTCCAATAAATGCAAACATCAGACAATTTCCAAAAAAAGAAGAATTGAAAAGACAAAATAAGGTAGCTAGCTTCATCAAGTTGGAATACAAAGTAAAGATTACTTATTTGCTTGGTTAAAGTGTACTCCCTCCGTCCCACCGAATGCTTCCTATTTGGCATTTCTAATGTAAAATAAGAAACTAATATTTAAGGAATAAAAAATTCTAATGAAAATCTGATTAAGACTAAATTTTCCTACCAAAATTTTGAGACCAAAATTAATTTACCAAAAGTAAACTTTCCCACCAAAATTTTGAGACCAAAATTTTGAAATCAATATCTAGGGTTATTGGGGTGATTTTTCAATTTTGGTAGTTGGTTTAATTCAATTATAATAATTAATTAGTTAGTATAATTAATTATGTTTAACTAGTAAATGTAATTAGAGTGTTATATTTTAATATTTATTTTTTGCCAAAAAAGGAAATAGGAAGCATTCGGTGGGACACCTAAAATGGCAAAAAGAGAAGCATTCGGTGGGACGGAGGGAGTATAACTTTATATTTGGCAGCCGTCTTTAGAGTGAGGATTTCACACAAGCTCAGTTTTTTCGGAAATGCATTCACATATTTAGCTTCTAAGCAATCTGCAGAATCCATCAATGAAAACATAAATTTGTCGGCAAACTTTTTTGTCTCTGGTATAACAAGTTCGATTGCGTCACAGAATTTTTCTGCTGCCTTTTTGATGTCTGAAACTGTAGATTCCACAACCTCTGGTGCATTCTGATCTTTGCATATTTTGAGTGTAAATTTGATTGCTTGCAGCTCTTTGAAACCCGGGTTGGCCCCATGCTTCTTCTTCGACTGATATAATATCTCACCGTCTATCAGCAACTGCAAACTTGTAAAGGTATCATCCCAAGGCAACAAGACGTCGGGGAAATAATACATATCAGGATTGTTAGAGTCGAGGAAAGCTGATGTGACGACGCGGCTGATCAACAAAGTTTTCATCTTTAGTCCATATATTGCGCGCATCAACACGTTTCCTTTGGTTGGGATTATAACACTGGGCGGTTCAAGGGATTCGATGTCGCTTTTGGTTATTAAAAACCAATTCTTCATTTTTGGTTCCCAAGCATGAATTTGCTGCTTCCATTCAGATAGTGAGTGATGAATATGTTTGGTATTGGGAATCACATTTTGCAGAGAATGAGTGAGTTTGCCAAGTCTGACGATCTCATAAATAAAAGTATGGTACATACCCAGTAAATGGATTTTGTTGTCAAGATAAATATGAGTCGACTCTTGATCCAAATCAAAAACAGAAATCCCAAGATGAGTATTAAGGCTGGTGATATCATCCAGAGTCTCGCAAAGTGACTTCAATGCTAACGTAATCCATGACAAGCTCAATATATCATGGTTTGATGTCTCCGATATAAGCTTGTTAAAGCTAAGTTCCAGTTTTTCTTCAAAAGAATTGAGTAACGTGAGATAGGAAGGAGACATGTAATATCTTTCTGGTAACATGTTTTGAACAGAATCGAGTAATCCGAGAAAGTAGGGAGATATGCAAGACCTGCTGCTTTTCATCTTTGGGAAAATAGCTGGCGTCTTCAATCTGCTCTGTTGGAATGAAATGATGGGAAATTTTGAGTATGAGGAAGTTGGTATTTATATGTGAAGAGCAAGAGATTGAAACTTGGAAACAAGTAAAAAAATAGGAAACTCAAAGTTTTTGTAGGAAATGTGAAACTTGGAAATCAAAACATGGAATTTCCTAATTAGTTTGATGCACTCTGGGAAACTTGCATATAAAAATAGGAAATTCACAGTTTCATAGTAATAAAACAAAACAAGGAAACTTTAGATAATCTGTAGGAAAGGAATAAAAACAACGCAAAGAGATCGATGCAATTGAGAAACACAGGCCGGATATATACCGAGTTAGGAATATTTTAACTAGTTCAGTTTCCTAATTATTTGGAGGAAATAGATATAAAGAGGAGATTGAAACTTGGAAATAAATAAACTTAAAGAATCCTACACTAATTAAGCATAATAAGGTTCAGACTAAAACATTCAGTTTAAGTAGTTTGCAAAGATCAGTAGGATTGCAATGCCAATATTAAAAGAGCAACCTCCAACAGCAATTACAGCATCAGCACCTTTTAAGTATGAAATGTTTATGTCAATAGCTACTAGGAGCTAGTCAAAGACTCCCAAATGTGAACAAATTCATCTACTCAAAATACATAGGAGTCAGTCTGTATACAGCAGCTTCTATAAATTAGGTTAACATCGAAATGTGATGAAAGAAATGCAGGAAATTAGTGTTTTGAGATTTCGAGAGATGAATTAAGTGTTGAGGAAAATATGTCTGGAACTTGAGGACATGGGAACTCCCTAAAACCACGTCTGTTTGTGTTTTCTTGAGATGCAAGCCAAATCACACTTAATTTACTGACTAGTAAAATTCTGATCCTTGAAGAATTGCTAGTTAAACAAATTACAACTCTTTTAAACTTATTGTATGAACTTCATTCTTATTTATGACAAAACAACTATTAATATGCATAGAGTAGAAACATCAGACATCCCCCAGAAAAAATAAGAACAATTACAATGACAAAATACATTAATTTCCAAACACTGCATCACATACGAGGTCAATTGTTAGAGTGAACACAACTGTCCTCTGAAACGTTATAAGCTCAGTTGCTAAAAGATAGAGTGCATTGGACAATTTTTCTGCTGCCTTTTTCATATCTGAGACAATAGATTCCACAACCTCCGGTTTGACGAGTGTATTTTGAGCTTGTGATAAGTCGAGTAAATATATGATATCTTGGAGCTCTTTTAAAGCCCCTTGGTCAGCAAACTGAGTTCTCATCTCTTTGTTTAGCAGCGACTGCAATCTTGTAAAGGCATCAGCCCATGGCAACGTCTCAGGGATATGAATCTCAACAAGTTTCTTCGTTGATTTGGAGAAAGCTGATGTGATAATGCTGCTTATCAGCAAAGTTTTCAACTTGTATCCGTACATTGCGCGCATCATGACCTTTCCTTTGTCTAGGTTTTTAATACTGGGCAATTCAAGGGATGCAAAGATGCTTTCCATTACAGCACTGAATTTTTCCAGTGCTAGTTTCTTTTCATGAACTGGGTTCTGCCATGCTAATAGTGAGAGCTGAACGGCTGCAAAATCTGTGGTATTGGGAGTTACATTTTGGAGGGCAGACTTAAGAATATCACTGACTTGGTTAAGCTGCATGATCTCAAAGTCGATATAACTGCACATGTCCATTAAACTCCTGGCATTGGCCTGATAAACCGAACACCATTCTCCATCCACACCAATACCAGAAAGCCCTAGATCAACCATAAGGGTTGTGATAGCACTGTTAGTCTCGCAAAGTGACTCAAAGGCTAACTTCATCCATGACAAGCTCAAAACATTATCCTTTGATGTCTCCATTAGTTTGTTAAAGCTACGAGTCAGCTTGTCTTCAAAAGAATTTAGTAACCCGAGATAGTGACGAGACATGTAAGACCTTTTTGGTAAAATCTTTCGAAAAATATTGTCAAGCCCACAAACACCCAGGTGTGACTTTGGTCGGTTCATCATCCTCTCCTTAAAGGAATTGAGTAATGCACGAAGGTAAGAAGAAATGTAAGACCTTTTCTGTAACATCTTTCGAAAAGCATCGGACTGGAAGAGACTCGTGGATGACTGTGGAGGGCTCATATTATCTGAAAACTGGAAACGAAGAAAATTACATGGGAATGGTTAAAACCAATATAAACTGCGAAACATATATCTATTAGCTAATTAAGTCAAACTTTGAACTCAAAAGCAATTAAACTTAACAAAAATAAGAGACAAAGAATTGGTACCTTGTACACGGATGACTCTCTGCTCTTGTCGAATGAAAAAGATGTGAAATTGATTACGAGGAAGCTCGTTTTTATATGAGAAGGTCAGAAACATGGAAAGAATGAAACTTGGAAATGTATAAAATAGGAAACATCAAATACTGATTTTTAGTATGTGAGAGGTTCGCTAAAGCTGGGTGAGATTAGGAAATAATGCGTAGAGAGTGGAGTGCAAGTGAGAAAGGGGCTGTTTGTTCGATCTGTTCCGGTTTATAAACAAATTTACAAGTTAATTGAAATTGTCAATATTCTACCTTTGTGTTAAGTTCTAGAAGGACATTAAGTATTTATGAGACGGAAGTACGAAATCTCAACCGTTAGATTAGATTAATATACGATTGAGATTAAAGTTGGTTTTTATATAATGGACGGTTGAATTTGCAAAAACCGTAGCGGTTGAGAGTGACAGTTACTTTTTTGAATCAGATTTCATCCGTTGGATTATTAGTAACCAACGGTTGAGATAATGTCTCACCGTTTCACATATATTTATCGGTCCTCCTAGAACCTTACTCTTCTACCTTTTTATTAAATTATCAAAATACAATTTAGTTATTGAGTTTTTATATTACAAACATTATAAATGAATTGCCTACTCGGAAAAATTAATAACTTTAGAAATATTATTTTCTATTTTAATTTTATCAAAATATTTGAAATTAATCTTACGTTAAATTATGTGTAAATGGGTATGTCAAATTAATACATTTTGATACTAATTTTAACAATTTAAGTAGTGTAGAAATTATTTTTATTCAAAAAGCACCTTTTGAAAATAAGCTTTTATTTTTCAATGACTTGAACTTTTGTATTTTCTATTGCCTAGATTTTTAAAGAACAAACTGATGACACCTTGAATGAAATAAGTTATAAGACTAAGCAAAAAATAATTTAAAACAGAGAAAGAAGCGAGACCGCTGCCAAAACCAAAATTCAGAATTAACTGAATGCCTGAGATTCCTAACTTCAATTTACATATCCATATAGTTCACCTTAGAGGCTTTGATCTTCTCAACAATCAATGACTCAATTCATTTGGGCCAAAATCCTTAGTTGGATTGGATTCACCTTAATTCTCCTCTTCAATTCATTTTGGCTACCCTTCCATTTCATTGGGGGACTGACTTCTTCAATCCAACTCTTCTACATTATGCATATCCTTCTCTATTACATAGCTCAAGTAAATACACAAATTTATTCAACTGAAAACATGTTCAAGCAGAGCTGGAACTTGTTATTACTAACAATGTCGATGCCCATATGAACAAATATAATGAAGTGACATTCTTAGATTATTTATGCACATCAACAACATATTTACACACAAAATAAAACTTTACAAAGGGTATTGGTGTCTTTGTAGGACTTGAGTTCTCGGCAAGACTCGAAATCTTTGACAGGTTATATGACTTGGCTTGCCGAGGTCTTATCACAATCATTCCATTGGAAGCACCGTAACAAAAAGCTTATCGTCTAGATATAGTTTATTCGCGATCTAGAATTACGTTTGCGATCTACTGGAATTCCGAATTGAACACCATATTGGGTCAACACATATAATGTTTGCTTGAATGGAACATTGGTATGTGTCATTAATTGTATTATAGAGCATTAAAGTGATTTTTTTAATGTTTTTGAATGTATTTTCAGTGAATGCACCGATTTGACCAAAACGACGATGGACGATCAATACAAAGAGGTGATTTAATCTGATTGTTGATGAATTCTGAGATGAGGTTATCTTGAAGAAAATGATTAATTATTTATTTATTTAAACATATATAATGCAGGTTAAAGAGAGGACATTCAGAGAAAGAGAAACTCAAGTGATGTTGTACGGAATGAAGGAGATGGGTAAATGCCCCCTTAATGGTCTCTTGGGTCTAGTCGAGCGGGAGAAAAATCAGCAGTCACATTAACCCCTTCACAATCTCCTTAATGTGACCCCTTCACCATCTCCTTAATGTGACCCCTTCACCATCTCCTTAATGTGATACTTCACCATCTCCTTAATGTGATACTTCAAGCTCAAAAAGACGTCGGACAAGATAGTAAAATTGGTAGTGTTAGCTATATACACATGGAACCGAAACCATTGTAATCTATTTCTTTCAGATGATGCATCGAAATTTCAATACTTTGAATAATATTATTAATTTTTATTTCATTTGAAACAATTGTTGGCTAGATGTCCTCTACCGCCATTTCTTAAGGTCTTAACTAAATCAAAGAAAGACATAATTGAAAAGATGTTGAATAACATTAGATTAAAGATATTAATTTTATATTTGAGAGGACAATTTATTATATGTGAGATACAAAGAAATAATCTCATCCGGTAATCTAATTAATTTAAGAGTTTTTAACAAAACTCCTTATAAAGGGTGTTTTTACGAGAACCACCCGTTTTAAAAAAAATTCACAAACAACCTAATTTTTTTCTTCTTCTAAATTTGAGCCGCTCATTTTAACACCTGTTAACTTTTGCACTAATATGTATTTTTTTCATTTAATTGATACAACTATTAGTAAAAATTAGGATTTTAAGATTAAAAACAAAATATTAGTTTAGTTTTCCAAGAACCATCCGTTTACTTTTTTGGAAACCACACCTCAAATATCGATCGACAAAACTTCCATCGCTATCAGCCCACCAAGGCTGCCACCCACACCAAGGTTGCATACAGCTCCAGAAACCTAACCTCCGATTGATTCACCAACTCCAATACCTTCACTCTCATCTCAATACTCAACACACTCCTAAATTCTTAAACCTAGATCACACTCCACCTTTAAATCCTCAATCACCTACTCAATCCCAAAAATTATTTCACACGCATCCTCATTATTCAGGTTTTACCTCCTCTCATCAACGATTTTAGGCTCGTGGAAGTCGTTGGAGTTGATTATACACGTGTAGTGGAAGATGAATTTGTATTTAGGTTATAAATTTAAGGTCTAGAATAATAAATTTTTCGATTATGAGGGATTGAGATTGAATGGGGAAGTGGAGAGTAGGTAAATTGGAGGTTTTGTAAGGAATTTAAAGGTGGTGGTGGAATTGGTGGAGGTGGCAGCCGACGGATGAGTGCATGTGGTGACATTCAAAATCTAAAATTTTGTTTATAAATTTTAAAATTTATGAAAATCGAAGAAATAAATCAAACGGACAGATAACATATTCGACATTGGGTGGTTTAAATTTAACATTAAAAATATGTATGTGTGATTTGTAGATTTTTTTACAAAAATGGTTCCTGGAATAACACCCTATTATAAGGATGGTTTTTGGTTAAAAATTCCTTAATTTAATGGACGAGGATAGGAGTAGAAATCACTGATCTCAACCGCCCTCATGTTTTGCGCAAAATTATCCCTTAGTTAAATTAAAAATCTAAATTTAATCACAATCCTTTCATCAAAATAAAGAGTTGTGATCACGTCTCACAAAATCACTTTGTCTACATAGATTGTAATTTTAAATTAATCATTCTTCAATTAAGCAAAGCACATTGTTTGTGAGTTTTCCTTCTATGCACGTCTTTTGAGAAGATTTGAATTAGGGATGTCCATCGGACCCGAAAGCCCTAAAGCTCTAAAAAAGCCCTAAGGCCCGGCCCGGTCCAAGCCCGACCCGGCCCGCACCCAAGGCCGAAAAAAGCCCGAGCCCGAAAGCTCCGAGCCGGGCTAGGGCTTGAATTCCGAAGCCCGGAAAGCCCGGCCCGATGCTAGGCCCGAAAAAGCCCGATCAAAAAAAATAATTTTTAAATAAATATATTATTTTCAAATTTAAAGTATATGATATTTATATCATTTATATAACATCACAAGAAGTTACAACAATATACAAACATTTTATATCTATTCTAAACGCATATAAAATTGTTTAAGTTAGTTATATTACAAGTAAATTCAAAATATAGACTATTCGTTGAACACATTATTTAAAACTATTGTTATAAAAATATTTATAATTAAATTGGTTTAAAATATATATTTCAAATTAATTAAAATTGAAATTAGGTTCGGTCAAACCCGGTCAAAGCCCGGTCAAACCCTAAAGTCAAAGGGCCTAGAAAAGCCCGTGGGCCTTACGATTTTAATGAGGTCCAGCCCGGCCCGGCCCGAAATTTTTAAAAAATGCTGAATATTTAGGGCCGGGCCGGGCTTATTGGACATCCCTAATTTGAATACATACTTAACATTTTGAAACAAATATTTAATAAAAACGACTGATACATATGAAGCGTGTCAAAGATTGACAAGATCCAAAAAGTGGAAGAAAATAATATAAATTTAGCAATGAATGCATCATTCTTTGAATTACATTTAGTTTTGGATAAGATATTAATTTGGTTGAGATCTTGTGAGACATGATATAAATATAAAATAGTATGACAAAATTTGAAACATTGATTTTAATTAATCGACAGTTATGATTGATGTTGAGTTTTAATTCACTAGACTGTTGAATTTGCAAAAAAAATACGGGGGCAGTTGGATTTGACGATTATGTTACATCTCAACCGTTATATTATAATGAATTAATGATCAAAATTGTGTCTCACCGACCTACGAAAATTAATTGGTCTTTTTCGAACTTTATCATATTTCAAATTATTAAATTGAGTGTTGATATTAGCTGCTACATTATGCCAATATAAAACTATATCACTTTGGAAATTACAAATTAAATAGTGCAACTATCTTATTAACTTATCACTTTCTTTAAACTAACAATACTAAGATAAGAATAATTATTAAATGATTGTATGAGATTCAGGTTCTTGAATAGACACCCTATTAAGTTCAACGTAAAATTCAGTATAACCTACTTTCAATGCCGCACTGGATTCAACTTTTAATTAAGGATAAAATAATTTATGTTTTAGAAATCTAATAATAAGTTAATATACTACTATGTGATTATTCTATATCATGTTAAGTATTTGCGATTATATTTAGTGATTAGAAGAATATCAACGCCATCAATAAACACATTTTTTTGGTAATTATCAAAAATGAACATTAATTTTTTATTTAAGTTCCACATGCGCCTAATATGTTATAATCTGAAAAATGATGAAGGATTGTACCTCAAAACTCAATGCAGTGTTATCTTATTCTATCTCTTTAAAATTTTGAAAACTGATAAAATGAAACAATGTGATATTTCAATAATTTTACTTTTTGTATCGATAATGATTGGTATTTTTGGACATACACCACTACCACAAGAGGATATTGGTTATAGTCATTCTATTTTGTTTGACAATGCATACACCAAGACATGGTCTATAAGTGTAAAACACATTCGGTTTACCTTATTGTGGGACCTCACAGACTCGAAAAACCACATGTACTAGACATGTCTCAACGTTATTTCACTACGTTGGGGTTGCCTGACGTGGTGTAGCTAAATATATTTAATTTGACATATTTTTTAATTTAGATTCTTAAATTAGAGTATAATATGTCTATAACCTGTTTATAATATTGACAATTTGTTTTGGGGTGCAAAGTTGTGGTTGAAGGTTCATTTAGGAAGAGCTCATTGATCCTTGTCCGTGTTTTGAGTAGCGTATTGTTTCTTTATTAAGTAATTATCTCCTTAATTGTACTATAATTCATATTTTATTCATATCATTTTTTTATGTTTCTTCATATTATAACAAGTTATCAGCACGAACTGCTTTAAGTTAAAGGTAATGGAAAGAAATTGGTAAGTGGTTCAATATCTCATTTTTTTCTCACTTATTACATGATGGTTTTGTAAGGGAACTTGTTCTACGTTTCAAGTTTATTCATGCTTTGATTCACTCGAAGTTGAATCATATGCATATACATGGAGTTAATTCATATTTTATTCACCCGAAGTTGAATCATCTGTATATAAAACTTTGTAATTTGATTCCCCTGAAGTCGAATCGTTGATATGAAATTCACTTATGTTTTTAAGATTTGATTTTTCCGAAGTGGAATCATATGAATATAATTTGTAATCTTCATGTTTGGTTCCCCCGAAGTAGAATCATACATGTGTAACATATACTCAATATTGGATTCCCTCGAAGTGGAATCACATTTATTGTAACGAATAGATTTCCTTGAAGTGAAACTAAAATATCTAACACTCGGAGTGTCTATGTAATTTTTCTGTGACTTGATTCCCCGTTGTGAAATTATAGATATAAAATTTATTATCGTTGTGCAATTTGATTCACCTGAAGTGAAATTAATCATATGAAATTCTTATGTGTGGCAACATTGATTTTTCGGAAGTGGAATCATCATACATTATTTATGTATGAATAAAGTGAAATTATTTATTTACTATTAAATTCTCTCAAAGCGAAATCATTACATGTAATTTATTACAATCAATTCCCCCGAAGCGGAATCACTCCATATATTTGTAATTGAATTGCCATAATCACAATAAAATACGTAAGGCAAGTGATTACACATGTCATATTGTAATATTCCCCTGAAGTGGAATCATGCATGTGTCTATAATTTTCTAGAAGTGAAATATCATACATGTATCACTAAAAGTAATTGAATAATGTACACGTGTCACTGTAAGTGATTACAATAGGTGCATTTGAAATATTTCAATTCCCACAAAATGGAACATTGTAAATGTAAAACCTGAAGTTTATGCATGCTAATTATTTACTAATTTCTTTCAAATAAAATTATTAATATAAAGTGAGTAATACAAATATGTATATAATTTATTTTATTTTGTTTAATCTTCCTGAAGATGATAATTGATACATTATTTCTATAAAATTCTTATCATCCCCAGAAGTGGATGTAACTAATTTTTTTATATGTGTTCTCCTGAAGTAAACATAAATATATTGTTTTTGTGCAGAATATTCGAAATGTAATTATTTACATGTATTTTCTGAAGAAAATGCATGTACATCATTATTATTACGTATCACCTGAGGTAGATATATGATGTTCTATTTTTCATTATAATAGATGGATGAAATGTCAGTTTAAAGTAGACACAAAATCATTCTCCAAAGAGGATGTATATTGAGGAATAGTATCCCATGGAACCCCCCACTTTCCATGGGTCCATGGAACCCCCTCCATCACCGTTGGATCGCTTTCATCCATGGATTGAGGGAGCGACACGTGGCAACATTAAATACAATTTATTTATGTAACCAAGGGTATTATAGTCATAGTTAGAAATTAGTTAGTATCAAATTGTTAGCATTAACTGTTGATAGCAAGTGTGTTGATGCAATTAATGTGGTGATGTGACAGTTTTGCATGCATTAAATGTGTGATTGTACTTTGATGTTAAGTATTGTTTTGAAATTTGAAATGATATGAATGAAAGTTAATTTTGTAATCTTTGTAATGTTTGTGACTTTTTCATTCTTTTTTCATCAAATTTCATTTTCATATCAAACTCATCAACTCCCAAGACTTCATCTTCTTTTTAATCCATTTCAATCTCACCCACAATCACTACAATTTGTAAACAATTTCTTACAAGTTATGAAAATTATTTGTAAACAATTTCTTACAAATTATGAAACAAATATTTTTATTCCCTTCACCGTTACTGTTTATTGAAAATTAAACGAACTAAATATAAATAATAAATATTTAATTATTTAAAATTAAAAAATAAAATGCAATCACGTAACATAAAACATAAAATGCAAAGAAATGGAAACACTCGTTCTTCAAACATGAAATGCAAATACAAAATGCAAACACAAAATGCAAACATAAAATACAAACACAAAATGCAAACATAAAATGCAAACATAAAATGCAAACATATTTTGTACAATCATGAAGGTTGCTTGAAGCTATGTGCATTTTGTATGTGCATTTTAACTGTTGCACCTCACATGTGCACCTCACTATTGCACTTTGTAGTTGCAACTCATAGTTGCATTCTTCCCCACTTGCACTTCATCATGCAGTCGTCCCGTGTTGTGTTGCATTGCATTATTTTGAACAAAAATGATATGCTTCAGTATCATTTTACCTAAATTGTGTTATGTTCGCAGTTGGAAATCGCAGTTGTATGGTAACGGATGATTCTCATTGTTTAGTGACTACATCGCCGAATGGGGCAACATATTGGACTCCGTTGTCTGTGAAGTCATAGCTGAAGTGCTGAGCTCCGTTAGTTGCTGAAGAAAAAGATGAGTTGTTGTTGTTGTTGTGGTTGTGAAGGAGATTGAGGTTGTTGTGTACGCTGCTGTTGGTGTAGAGGTCTGTAAAATATGTTGTATTTTGGTTTGTACTGGCGGTTTGGAACATGTTGTAATATTAAGAGTCAGTGCTAGAATTGTGAACTTATAACTTAGAACCCGGATTCGTGTTATTAGTGGGGATGTATTTGGCGAATTGAGCATTTTGATTAACATTTGAAACATGCACCTTGTTCTTGCACCTTGTTGTTACACCTTGTTGTTGCACCTTACTGTTGATTTTACGTTTTTATATACTGCAAACACAAAATGCAAACATGAAATGTGCAAAATAGAAAATGCATATTGTGCAGAGTTTTTAATCCCAACAGGTTAATTTGGCGATAATAAGCGCAATATAATAGATATTCGACAAAGATAACCCAACAAAGATAATTAGCGATGATAAGCACAACATAACGAAGTTTAAGCAACCTTCATGGTTGTACAAAACACGTAATAACGCTATAAAAATAAAATGTAACGCGATCCAAAATAATAAGCAACAAACAATTACCAGTTCACTCAGTACGACATGTGTTGCACATACAAAAATGCACATACAAAATGCACATACAAAAATGCACATACAAAAATGCACATACAAAATGCACATACAAAATACATTCAATGAGGGCCAAATATTATTAAAGTATTATTTCCTACGCTCACAGTTCTATACATTAATACTGTTTAAATTTCCGTAGCATTTTCTAAAAATCCTAAGATTAAGACTATTTCTTTCGGATTTTTTTATTGTCTTGCAATTATAATTTCACTGCAATAAAAGACACTGACAATTTCAATAACCAAGATGTATTTAAGATTGTAATAATAGTGTTCGCATTTAATGGAGACATAGAAATATATGAAAAACCGTAATACATCATCTTAAACATTAATTATTTATAATTCAATGGACGAATGAAAATATTTTCACACTCATCACATCTTTTATTTCTATGAATATTTTGATATATAAGATTTTTAGTGCCTACATCCATCTTCATTGCCCTTCATTTGCAATTGCATAATGTATATTACAAGCCTACCCCAATCTGCCATATGATGTTTCAGTTTACTGGTTCCTTGAGGAAGTAAGCTATTTTAGAGCTGGAAGTGCAACATTTCAATTGATAACCATACAACCATAGAAAGTTGATGCCACATGTATTGCATTTTTCAGGATCGCCATTTACAAACAAAGGTGCAAGGAAGAATGAAAGGCTTCTGCGACCCGATCCCCCTTACCATCTTCATATACAACAACAGCTTCATCTATAATTAACAGATCCTAAACATCTATCTATCAATTATTAATACTGGACTCAGCCTCAGACAGCTCTTTGTTGTGCTCATATAATAAAATGTCACATAGCTCAAGAAGCTGATCTGCAAGAGGCGGGATACTAATATTTCGCCCACGGTTGTAAAGGTGGGCGTTATATGTAATTTGCCACACATCATGTCTGAATTCTTCTCGACTTTTGTACTCCAACTTCCTCACCTTTTCTCTGATTGTGGAGAGATCCATTGGTCGTTTGACAATATCCAAATAATCAGGTGCTTCCTTTCTTGACACAGGTTTCAGGAAGAGATATGACAAATCATTATTTCTCATCACCTCAAGGATTTTTTCTAAAATGTTTGACAATCCTACCTGCAAAAAATAACAAAACAAATTACATTACATATTTTCCAACAAAGCCAATGCAAAAGAGGTTCGTCGTTTAAAAGTCGCTAATTACCTCGCCTCCTCTTCGACGCTTTGTTTGCAGACCGTAATCCTGGACATATACTGGAGACTCCACCGCGGGTTGTTTTCTTTTTGATGCGCGCTGCCTATCATATATTCTTTTATCAGTCCTCATAGTCCAGGAATCTTCTACATACTCATCCCTGTAATCAGGAAGCTTTTTTTTCTTTTTTTTAGCCTTATGATACTCTTCCTCTTCTCTCTCTTTTCGGATGGCTTCCTCAAATCTTGCGATCTCAGCCACCCTCTCTTGCTCCTCAAATGCTCTTGCTTGCTCCTCGTAGATCATTCGTTCGTTCTCTATTCTCAATCTTTCTGCATTCATCCTTTCTTCTTCCCATAGCTGAGCCTGAAGTCTAGCTGATTCTTCTGCTTTCTTAATTTCTTGATTTCGCCGATAATCAATATTAGACAATTCAGCTACTTTTTTGGTCTTCCTGTACTCAAATCCAGAGGTTTCCTCAATACCCACCATGTCCAAGTCAACTACTTCTTTGGGTCGTTTAATAACTATCTTTTTCTGTGACTGTTCTTTATCCATTTCTACTGGTGGCCGTATCACTACAGAAGGCCCAGGAGATTCGTACTGATATTTATGTGTATCCTCTGCAAATTGCGCCGCTACAAAAGGCTTTTGAAATTCAACCTGATCTCTATTTGAATCAGATGCCAGAAGGGAAGAGCTATGAGATTCGCTCAGCACGTCTTCAGCTGAGCTTTTACTCGTGATTATTATCTTGTTAACCTTTAAATGATTGTTTCCCATTTCAGCATCTAATCCAGTATGCTTTCCTCCGCTTAGTGTGCTGGTGATGAGCTTATCTGAACCGCATTTAAACTTCAATGTTTTTGCCTTCAAACTTGAATTATCATGATCTACTGCTTCCACTACCGCTATTTTTGTAGCAGTCTTAGCTATGAGTTTCTTTGTAATAGTTTTCTGCACAGGCTGAATTGAGAGGTCCAACAAACTGGTCCCCGGTAATTGCTTATCAAACACTGATTCAGGCCTGAAGTCCGTATCTTCTCTGTACTTAGGACAGTTCTTGTTAGTTCGCATATGACCAAGCTGAAAAGCAAAACAAATAGCTTTGGTATTAATGCATTTCTGAGTTTAGATTGTTCGGAGAAGCATAATGCAATCAACAAACCTGGCCACAAGCTCCACAAATGAAACTCTCACGAGCTGATTTTTTTTCTTTGATAGACTGCGCAGATACATGGCGATTAAGAAATTTACGAGTTGTGACAATGGAAGACTTTTTAGACTAAAATACTTTAAGAGTTGAAGAATGACGAGATGGAACAGATGCAAGACAGGACATGGCTTATAATTATTTTTACATAAAAAAGGGAGATCACATTTTTTTTATTAACAAGGAAGAAAATACTCAGTTCAACTAACTTCCAATTTAAACCAAGGTTATAACGAGATGCATCTTACCTTAACCACGTCCCCAATAATCTTTACTTTCTTATTGAATGTGCCAGCTTGGATCATATAATCTTTCTTTAAGGGTTTAACTTTCGACAAAACACTTTTTTTAGCATTAAAACCATCCACCTGGTACAAAAAGTTGTTAGCAAAGACTCATAGTTTGTCCAATGGGCCTTCGAACATTGCTCAATATGTGATGGACGATGGTTAACAATTTTCAATGAGTATTAACCTTATTCGAGTCTCTGAACACATTATTTTCACTGACATAATGCTTGAGAGCAGGAACATATTTTTTGGAAAGTTGGGAAGCCTCTGAAGGAAAACCTACCCGAACCCCTGTAGATAATCCTTGTTCTGCAAGCACATATTTACTCTTCTTTTTCTTCTTCCGCTCAACTTCATCATCTGCAAAAGTGCTTTCAATAATCAAATTGATTGAAGGAACAAGCCAAATAAGGTTTTACTTTTCTCTAGCAAATACACATTAAAGTTGGCAGGGGATCACAAGAATAACCAACTTCAATGCAATAACAGAACCTATTGCTACTAAGCAGCATATTAATTAAGGAATACTCGGCAAAAGACAAGGAAACGATTAACATTCTTCTTTTGGACAGTAAAGAATAAAACATAACAGAGCAGACAAATGCGGTTAGTTTTCTTATTCCTCAGATTGAAAAACAAGATACAAATTAAATTTCAAGTGGTACCTATTTTTTGATTTCTATTGTAAGTAATACCGAGCATAATTACTAGTGTTCAATTCTGATGTTTGAAAAATATGGATTAGAATATACTAATGAAACATTGTCAACAGTACCTTCTATGCGTAGAATTTGGACCACACATGTTAGTAAAATAAGAAAAGCTAAAAAGTTTTAACTGCACACCACAATATAACTATCACATCCTGCTAGCCTATAATCAAATACCTCAGGAAATTAAGAAACTGTCAAATGTTTCTTTATTAGACACAGAGTAAAACACTACCAAGGTAACTGAAGTGAAGTCATTGACGAGCAGCACAAGTTAAGGCAGACCTACCATCCATGAGCATCCTACATAGTTCAGCTGCTTCAGCTGCCTCATCTTCTATCTCCTCTTCTGCAAGAGGTTGTGTTGGATGCCTCCTCATTTTCAATCCTCGTACACCATCTGGCCTTTCGTTTTTAGCCTCATAGTTATTTTCTTCTCCTTCATATTCCTCAGCATCTAGTAGATTTTCTAAATCCCCAGCAAAGGAATCCAGGTCACTATTAGCTTCAGATTCACTATCATTCTCATCTCCATCAGCGACCGAGAGGCTTTGAAGTTGTTTATCCCAAATCTCCTGGCATTTCTCTCTCGTTTGTTGTTGAAGCTGAAGGAAAGACATCCGCTGACCACGGGCGTACTTTCCGATAGTTGTCGGGTCTACCTGCATCCCTGATGCTGCTTGTTCACTTGACAGTTTGCGGATCATGGCTATTCGGTGCCACCTAGTAAGTTTGGCAATCTGCTCCTCAGGTACATTAAACTTTAAAAGAACCTACGCGGAAACAAAATATAATTAACAACAAACCTACTTATGTAGCGTCAGCAAATTTAAATTCATTATTTAAAACATATGAAATGCATAAGCCTTGAATACCCAAGAGAACAGAGCCAGTGGAAAACAAAAATAGCACAACTTATATAATTGGACACAAACAGTTTGTTCTTCTGATTTAAAAGAGATCACATAAAGCACAGGTGATACATATCAGGATTTGAGACAAGAAGAACATGCAAACATGAATGAATAATATCATTAACAAAACTGACTCACTTCTCTTGCAGCCTCCATGCTCAGTCTACGTAGATCAGCATCTGTTCCGGTAACAGTTGATCCTCCTCGAGGAATTGTTGTTTTCTTCTTTACTGCTGCACTAGAAACTGGTGCCTTTGGAGCCGTACGCACATAGCTAAATCCTAACCCCCTCCCAGATGGATCACCCACACCAGTGATTTCCATGCGCTCAATACTATCTCTATCCTGTCATAAAAACTTAAGATGTTGAGAGCAGTCCAAGAGCTATTCCGGTGTACACTTTTCCACACTCAAATGCCAAGAACCCATACATATGTTTCATGATCCAAGAAAGGCATTGCAGCAGGATATTGATGATATAAATAGCATAAGAGCCTAAAAAAGTCGATTACTGAGCAATACATCAGGTGTACTTTTTCAAAATTATGGTTTCACCTGGTTTGTACAACCAACGAAATTGCTACTCAAATTCCAAGGAGTTATTTGCAACTCTCTTTCTATATGAGATGCAGCTGCAAGAGCTATTGCTTCATCTGGAAGCTGATTCATTGCAGAAGATATACCAGTTGGGTGTGTCAACTCCTTGATTCCTAAATGTCTTAGTCGGTACAAGCCCGCTAACATACTCTCATGGGCACATACCTGCAATCAAAGAAGGTGAGATTGCACACAAATTACAGCTGCGTATTTCCATGCTCAATAAGAAACTGTTCAGCAAAAATGAAAGTACAGCCACCCCACTGCTGATGAGAATAGAAAAAAAGAACTGGTCGACATAGAACCAGCGGGCAACAGATAGTAGCAAATACACGAATTACTTAAGAACTCATTTTTTTCTAGATAGCATAACCTTGATTCAAAGTTTCCTAAAGGCTTATCTCTTTTCGTCTCACTCCAATAAAAAATATAAGGCATAAAGGAAACTCACATGCTCAGGTGGCACCAGTCTCCTTAATTCCTCTTCTGAAGGAAGACGAAAGTTTGGCCTCATCGTCCAAAAAAACTGTCCATTTGGCCCTCGCTAAAAATGTTTAAGAAGGACACTTGTCAAAATAATAATGCTCATTTTTCAACAGTACAATGAATATTCGATGTTGTCAAACGTTAAAATCATCGCTTTGTATTATTAATCTCTACGAGTAATTTCATAGCGTTAATCTTGAAATTTGAAAGAACTTCAACCTGATAATCTGCACAATGCTTTAGCAATTTCCGCAGAAAAGGCTCCTTCAAATGAGAAAATTGTGCAGCTAGTTCATCGGCACGTGTTTGAGGGTACAAACCTCGCTTTTCATTGGCAAGAAACTCCCGATACACGTAAACTAACAGTCTGTTAGAAACAAATTTCCAGTAGGCACCCTTTGCTCCATCTCCAGGTGACATTACTTCCATATGTGGCTCCTATACATTTAAATACATCAGGTGAAAAACCTATACGATTTTATCATATTCACCAAAATGAGCGTAGTAAACACTGCATCTACCATTGCCTATAACTGTATAAGCAAGTCAGTAGAAATTCGGAGACAACAAACGAAGTCGCGGTAAAATAACCTTAATGTAATATTCAACCTTGCCAAAAAATATCCTTTTACAACAAAAAATAAAATAAAAAATACTTATATCTAGGGGGCACATCAATAAAAATCAATCCTATAACTGCATCCAAATTCCAATTTCAGAAATAAACTTTTATTAAGAAAACCTGTTGTCCAACAGCATCAACTCTGTCAATCCGCCGTATGGAAAGCCTTCCTTTGGCTGATCGTATCAAAAGATAGTCTGTTGACGCAACCTTATGAGGAAATACTGGTGCCCTATACATATTAGTTTCAAGAGATGCCTGGCAACAACCCGGTCTGATCTCTCCTAGAAAAGGAGACTTGTCAGAGGGATCAAGTACTATGAGATTCCCCAAGGTTTCGTTGCTGTTTTTCAATGTTAAGCCAGTTTGATCATTTGGGGATGACTTTTGGTAATATGTACAAAGCCTAGCACCCATTCCTGCATTTCCTAAAGGAGGGGTCTTTCCTCACAATACCTGAAAAATGTTACAATTTATTGTGACACTAACACTGTTCAAAAATTGAATATAGAACCAACATTAGACAGACAAAGTAAACCAAGCAGGTTGTAGGCATATGGCTCCCGGCTATAATGGTTTCTTCTCTTAGCAGCAGGCAAACAATCTTTTCATCTTTATGTATCCTAAAGATCTACTACATTTTACCAAAATTCTACTGGCAGCATGCAGCCAATTGGTAATTTGAAGTTAGAAGTGTTCACTGATGTACTACAACTTCAAATGCTTAGTCAGCAGATCACTAATTTATCCCAAGTTTTTCAGCTTGCCATGAAGAAGAGTTGACTTACTCCATAAGAAAAACATGGCCATCCTTAGCAGAAAGATCAGCTTTCTTCTTAAATGCACCAGGTGGCCGTAACGGCTTGTTATCACCAGGTAGTTTTTGAGCCCTAGGCAATAAATGGATTTTTGAGCGAACAAGATGAAGCAAAGAGTTAGGTTGAACATTTTGTTCTGCCAAGGTCTTATCATCTTCAAGCTCTTTTCCACAACAGTAAATTTTTACAACCTCTGAGGGTTTGAAATCTACAAGGAAACAAAGAAATTTATGTGTAATTAAAGTAATTAAATAATGTCACTTCCCAGAGCAATTCAGCAATTAAATAGTTCAATCTGATGCACCAATCAAATATAGTGAACTGACCTAATTTCTTCGAGGCCTTTGCTTTAACAGTAAATGTGGTATCATGTGTATCGACATGAAGTTTTGTTCCTTTCCCTCCCAAACTCTTCAGTATAATCTTCATGGGTCCTTGTGTGGGGAGCTTTTCTTGTTCTTTGATAACTACTTCATTGACATGGGGGTACCAAACAGCTTTAGGCCGATGAAAGTTGGCGATATCTTTACTGCAAAACATTTTAGTATAGTTGAAAGTTATAACGTGAATGCACACAGCGTGCACACATTTAAACAAAAAATTTAAATTAGATCATAATTTACCAGATAAACCATAAAATATTTTCTAAAACCAAATGCTTACTTGCTTAGCCTCAATTTCATTGTCTGTAACTTCAGCGCGGGAGTTGAATGCAAAACCTTAAGGCCAGGTGTGGATCTTTTTTTGGAATGCGATTTTAGTTGCTGAGATGTTTTCCTGTTTGAGTAAAATTTGTCATTAGCAATGTTAAACCCTGATATTGATTGGCTACCATGACCAGCTGGCTCAGCAGAATTTCCTCCAGCTGACTTCAGGGAACGACTGATAATCATAGCTCCAGCATGTTCCTTTAGATGCTTCCCTTCCTTGAAATCTAAAATTTCAAAAAGCATCTCTTCATCTTGAAGATCATATATCAACTTTGGTTTTGGAACGCGAGATTGTGGTTCCCATAGAATTCTATCTAACCAAGACCCGTCTACAAGTTCTTTATTTTTCAATGTTAATTTACTAAACCATCTAACGGCGTCACTTTTCCGTAAATCGTCCAGTTCAACCCCCTTGACTCCAGCCTCAATAATTGGGGATGGTATTTTCTCCCGTATAATGCATCATCACATAGTTCCATTGAACCTCTAGAGCAACGCCTCTACTGCAATAGAACCATCGGCCAAGATAGGAACAGGGTCCTTTTCATTTAAATACGTATGAAACTCCAACTGGTCACTGGCAGGCTGAGCTTCATATCCCGTTTCTTTGTTTTGTGTATCTTCATCATCTGTTTCATCCCAAATTATTTGGTCTTCCCAATTTTGTTGCTCAAGAGGGTGAAATATAGGGCTAGACAATCTCTCAGACAGACTTGCATTGCTATCCTCTTCAAATGCCTGAGCACTTGGACAGTAGTCACTTCGGGTGTTTGAGTGCATCGTGGAAAACCCTTCTACGTCGTTGAACTTGTCGAAGCTTTTGCTACTAAAATTAGTTACACTATCATTATTAACATGCACTTGTTTCACACCAGAGTAGCTCAGAAAGGAGCTTTTCAAAAATATTTCCTCATCTTCTTCCACATTTTCGGAAGCATCAATAAACTTATACCTATCTGAAAAAATTAAGTAAGGAGAAAAGCAGATAATCCAAAAGAAAAGCAAAGTGAGAAATACACTATCAATAAACGAACCACACCTTTTGGGATAGGGTACCTACGACCTTTTCTTTTAACTTTCTTTGGAGGCTCATGAATGCAAAAGATTTCAGAGAATTTCAATATCGCATGCCCATCCTCAACAAATAATACAGGAAGCGGTATTTGAACACCTAACTTATCATCAACAAGCTTCTCTTTCGAAGCTTCATTCGTCTGCTCAGTTAACAGAAAGAGAACAGTCAGTAGGAATCGATGAAAATAAAGGGAATTTACACAATCTTTTCTAAGAGTAAGCAATTTATTAGCAATAAGTTGATCACTTTCATGAAACAATATTCAAGAAACAATAACCCAGAATAGAACAAAGAGTAGTGGTCATTGACTGCAGTCATACAAACAATTAAATAACGAACTTAACAATCAAAAGGCAAGAAAAAAATATGAAACACGCACCATTTGAATGCCTGTCGCTTCCACATCCATCGTTTGAGTGTCACAAATGTCAAATTTTCCAGGCCTGTCAGTTGGTGCAGGTGAAACATCCAGAATGTTTCCCTTCTCAACTGAAAGATCAAAACAGCGAGAAAAGAAAGAACAAAAGCCTTTGAGAAGAAACGAACGAAATGTATAGGAAGCTAATTTAAAAGCGCTAATCATTATAAAAGCACTAATCATATTCTAGGGGTACCGTACAAAGTAACATATTATTGTTCTCTTCACAATTTAAATATAACTATCCTTGAACAAAGCAAGTAACGAAATGCATCACACTTTCACAGAAACAATAACATGTAAACAACATAGTGGAACTCAGTGTGACACAACCTAACATTAATATACCTTCACTTGGTTGCACATTTTCCACAAGTTGAGCCTCCTCTACTTCGTCAGCATCATCATCATCATCATCATAATTTTCATCATCAAATATACTAGTGGGCTGCTTCATTGCAACCACCGAAACTTCAGAGGTATAATAGTCCTTTCTGGGGAGTAAATGGTCCTCTTCAGTCGAGGGCTGGATTTCAGGTCCTTCATATTGCTCATCAATGTCTTCATAATCAACTGCATCTTCGGCCTTTTCATCATAATCTGAGTAACAAATGCTCAGAAAAATAATCAGAATGACCAAACAAACATACGATAACAATCAAGACACAAAAGCATGGACAAGCTGTTTTGAACTGTTAAAATACATAACTGGGAAACTTAACAAAATGTCACCTTGTTCAACAGTGCCCCGAAATGTTTGGCGTCCTCTAACTGATAACTGAGAATCATAAAACGTAATTAGAATTACACATCGAGTACAAACACGAGCATACATATGTCAACGTTGTTTTCTTTTTAAGTAGGATTGAAGGAAAATCCATTCAATCATACATTAATTTAAAGCAGTGAACATGATATTGGTCAGCTACGATACGAAAGTTCAAGGACACAAAAATCGATGCATACTTCAATATCTGTCAACGATGGACCAAGCTTGTCAGCCAAAGCGGCAAGGTGTTCTTTGGCATCCTGTAAAGAAAATCATAAACTGGCATGAGGATTGGCACTCATATATCGCATTCAGACACTCTTCTACGTTAAATTTTCCCTATTAATAATAAGAAAAAATCTACTAATATTTTAAAAAATTAAGCAGACATGTCAACAGTTTTGTGTGTCTTTTGTCTAAGTGAATAATTGTCAAGATGATCTCGAAAAATTAAGTATTATCAATTTGAGGAGCTAATTGATCTGACCAAGATGTATTGAAGAACTAAAAGAGCTCTGTGAATAACGACTTAAGAGAGGTAGAATAGGATTACAAAAGAATAGAAGCCCATGCTAGGAGAAGGTAGACTACCCACGTGTGTAGGTGCGGAAAATATATGAGAAAGTGAACCAAAGGATTGCAGCAACAATATACAAAAGAGCTATCCATTTTCAAGTTCCTTCCCAGAAAATGATTCTACATAATTTGTGAATACTTTTGACTTAATTTATTGAGTCTTTTTTCAGATGCTTACATACTGAATACAATACATATGATTTTCCCTTAGATAAGTAAATAAAAAAGCTAACTAATTAATCAAGGGCGATTATGGTTCAACTCGCCATTACTAATAGAAACTTATCATGCACAATTCTTCTATTGATAATGAAGGACTGGGGAAAAAAACCTCATCCAAGTAATCCACATCCAGATCACCAGAGTTGTCAACATTGCCGAACATAAATCCCAACAGACGACTGCCCCCATCATTCTCATCCTCATCATCTGCCAAAAGTAATGACATATAAATGAAAAACTAGGTTGTTCAAACTTCAAATAGACAATAAGTTATTATCCTGCTCATCTCCGAACCTCCAAATTTGGCCAGCGATGGGTACTTGACAATTAAATAACAGTTTATCTCATTAACAGTGATAATATAAGATTTGATTCTTTGCAAATGTCAAGGGAACAAAACATAAAAGCAAAGGCATGCAACCAATGTTAATCAAAACCTGGGAAGCAGGGATTCGTCACTTGGTCCGCGAGTCGCGCACTCCGTGCGTCGCAGTGCGCGGTGGTGCGGCAGTGCTCGGGAGTGCGCCACCATCGCCGAGTATCGTCCGGCCAGGGTTGTTGAGTCGGCGACTCGTGTTGAGGAAGACGTCCGCCAGTCGCCTGCTGTTGAGGAAGACGTCCGCCATTCGCCTGCTGTTGAGGAAGACGTCCGCCAGTCGCCTGCTGCACTCCGCCGTCCGTCATCTCATCTCAGATCTATCCGCCTGATTGAAGATCCGCCAGATTTGTAATCAATTGTAATTTTGTAAACTAGCTAGTTAGATTTGTATTTATTTTTAAGGACTGCTTTGTAAAAAACTGAAAGTAGGAAATCTGTATAAATACAGATTTCCCTCCTTTCCTCATTTTGAACTTTTCATTTTAAATATGAAAGTAATGATTTGTGGTATAATAATTTAAATTCTGCTATGGTATTAATAAAATTTCAATATAAAATTTCAATATATATATTTTAAATATTTAATTATTTGCCGAATCCCGCCGCACCCGTATCCCCATTTTTG